>JAUBOD010000667.1:3132760-3196917 GCA_032353885.1 Nothura maculosa
GAAAGTGAAATAGAGCTACAAAAAGTTCATTTTAATAAAGCATGTAAAAGACAAGCTGTCAGTGAAACTCAGTGAAACTAGTTTCTTGTGCAACATCTGAAAAAACAAAAGTTGATGCCTAAGACATATTCATAATAATCAGAGTACTGAATTTCATTCTCAGAGAGCAGCTAGTTTGACCAACTAGCGTGTGATGGAAAGTGCTGAGCTCAAGATGCTTCTTATCATAGGTCCAGAGAGGTTTCCTAATTCACACAGCATTCACAGCTCAGATCCCCTACCAGTATAGGCACCAACAATCTTTTATTTTTTTTCCTCAAAAGGCAGCAAGTATTTGCTAAGTACTGCCATTTTCCAAGGCAGAGCTCAGAAAATGTCTTATTTGCCTTTGTTTACACTGCAATAAATTGAGAGAGTCTTTCAGTCAGTCTTCCTGAACAGACTCCTCAGTCAAGGGAGAGAAGAGAGTTGAATTTCAAACAAAATGAATGAGTTCTTAAAGAAAGTGACGATGTCAGCTGTTTTTGTCAAGTGCCTCATTCTTCTGCTGTCCTGATGCCTCCTGAATAATTTGAGGCCTCTTCAAGGCCTCAAAGAGGCATGTTTTGGGATGCCAGTTCAGCACTGTCATTAATTAAGTTCCAAATATTTAGTGCTGTGGACACGCAACAGGCTTGGAAATGAACGGAGCTTCAATTTGAGGCATCCGGACAATATTGAGATTGAAACTAAGGTAAATACAGAATTTTAAACTTTGCTTTAGATGGCAAATATATGAACAGTTTCTAGACCATGATGCTGTATGTAGTCATCTAATTCTGCAACGTGATGTGAGGACCCTAGGACTACTCACACTCAGGGTAATCCAACAGTGTTTGCATCAGCAACTATCATGGATCATTTTCTGCCCTTGCCAAAAGATTTGATACCTCAGCAACTCTTATGCCAGATCCACCATGGGTCTTGCGGTGTAAAGTCAGATTTCTGCTCTCAAACTGATTGCCAGCCCCTTATGACTCAGAAGCCATAATCCCCCTGAGCCAATATGCATGGTCAGCACATGAAGGACCTCGTGCCCCAGGGAAATGCTGATCTGTGCCACCTTCTTTCTCTGATCTGTGTCATTTTCTACCTCTACTGCTGCTTCTGCACAGCTCTGTCTTCCCAAATGTACTCAACAGTCACAAGAAGAAGATGCTGGGCAATGATTCACATTTCTGTAGTCTGTGCTTTGGTTTTTAACCTCCTCTTTCCTGACCTGATTTAGAGTCACCACAAAAATAAGTAAAAGTTAAATCAGGCTGTCATTCAACACCAGATAGTTCCCCTCCCTCCACTGGAATTTGACAAAGAGCATCTTGGTAACCACTGTACTTTCAGGCCAAGTCTTGGTTATTGCGGTCATTATATTCATAATTCATATGGAGTTTATGACAGAATCATTACTCCTTGTCTGTTCCATGCTGTAACATCAGTAAAAGTTAATTGCTTTCTTCTACATGCCTGCAGTCTCTGCTGAGAATTTGGATTAGGCTATGTGGTGGTGGCTGTTATCATCTAAGCTCTCTGTTAATGAATATTTTAGACCTCTTTCTTTAGCAATTTTATTACAGGGCATCTGGATCCTAATGATGTGTGATTGCTTAGCATAAAGTGTATATTTTGTTCAAAATGAAGCAAAAGATGCAGTTGAAGTATATCTAGTAGTATTTTTTACATGTTTGAGGATGTAATGAGATGACATACAGTACAGCTAGCAACATGCCAACCATGGCAAAATTGCTAACTGGACTTTTCCATCACAGCTCAGCACAGATATTAGCCTAAAATCCTGTCTGGTACTGGAATTCCCTAGGTGACTATAAAACTTCCTGACATACAAACATCTTTTTATTAACCTAACTTAAACACAAAAGAATATATAAACTTTGGTCTGTGCTCAATGGTGATCACAAAGAAACTTGCGTATCTCTTTGTACATGCTTCTTTAGTATCATCATTGGTGTCAAAAGGAAAACAAGATTCAAAGGAGGACTGTGGTTTAAACAGATGTCATCACAACAATGGCACTTGGAGTTATTTATGTCAAAAAGAAGTATAAAAAAGTGTTAGATAACCCCGCTCCGACTCACACCTAATTTAGAGTATGTCCAGATCTGATTCAAAAAGATTAGGAAGAAATCTAAACAGTGGGCAGGAAGCTTGGCACTTTCAAAGCATTGAATAGTGGTACAATTACACAGGAGGATACATTACTTAGACCCCAGAATAGATGAGCCGTGGATGTTCTGTGTCCACTGTTTGAAAACAAGTGAGCAGTGCCCATCAGCAAAGAACATGAGAATGGTTTTATGGAGCTGGTCAAAGACTTGCTTTGCTTGGCTGCTGTCTAGGATCAAGGCCATCAGTAGCTGTCAAGAGGAAGGTGTAATAAAGGAAGGCTGCAGTCATATATTTTTGAGTGCTAGCATTTACGGAGGAGGACAGTCACACAGATCAGGTTCCAGTATTTCATTTAAGGAGTCTCCATAGATTGCTGAGTCACCCATGGAGAGAAATCTCCTCACTCATAGAGTACCAAGGTAACTGGAGTACAGGTAAGTACAGGTAACTGGAGATAATGACGAGCCCAAATCACCACTGTGTTAGATTCAGTACTGAGCCTCTGAGCTCCTGCATATGTGGCAAGGTCTAGTCTGTGCTGTGAGCCTCTTGAGTGCTATCACATGCAGTGAAAGCCTCGGTACTCAGCCACCAAGAATGAGGAGCATCACATAGTGGTTATACAATCAAATCTATGAGTTAAACCCTTGCTCTCCTTACATTTCTGCCTTCCAGTATTACAAAATGTGCTGGATCTATCATGAAAAATCAAGTTATTTGACACCATTAAGAACATTAAAAATTTTAGAATCTGTTAATGGAAAAAAAATCTTCTTTACAGGAAGGTGCTGAGCAGGAGTATCATGATGGTGAGTGGATTTCAGTGAGTAATTTATTGTGGTTAATGATGAGGATTTTTGATTTTTTAGTAAGAGTTAGCACTTTAGCAGTGCTAAACAAGCCCATAAAATGAGCTTTCTCTCATCATTTAGTCATTTTATTTGAGCAGTATCATCCCAATGTGGGAAAAGTTGATGGTAAAAACATTCAGATTCTGACAAAATAATTCAACGGAAATTATGAATTATGTTCATACTACTTAGAAGGGCCCATCCTTTTCTTAATGTAGAAAAAGGATTCCAAGCTTATAATTTTTAGATCATTAATTTAAAGTCTCAATACGCTATAATGCTTTTTAATGAGCATTACTGAGATTTTGGTGTTACTTTTTCTTAGAAATCACCAGAAAATTTGATGACATATACTTTTCGATTATATTTTTATTGAATTATGCTGTTTTGACAGGACCAGCATTTTATAGAGGTATCACTGGGTCAGTACAGTTTATAGCAGCATCTAAGGCCTATTTTCATTGAAAGAAAAAAATGAATTAAGAAAATCAGACCTTTTTGATTTAAAAATTGGTATTTTGACACAATTCCATTCCAAAATGCTTGGATGGTTTCTTTTCTCCTTCTAACCCAGAATGAAAACAAATTTTGAATTTCAACATCTTCTTATGTACTGGAACTGCCATCTCCTGGCAAACTCCACTTTTTTTTTTTTTTATTGAATCCTTGTGTTTCAACTAAGCACTTTGTACTGTGTGTTCCTAAGTCTAAGGTGACAGAAATTCTGTCTATTCTTTTGAATTTTCTTTGTAGATACTTTTTTACTTTGGGGAATAATCCCTCTGTGGGTGGATTTACAATTTTGGAATATACAAAATCCTAGAATTAAAAAAAAAATCCCTAAAAAAAAGAAAATAGTTGAAAAATAGTGATTATAATTTACTCCATGCCCTATTCTTTCTGCTTGTACATGCACATGTATTTCAATGACCATATAATTATAAAGGCAAATAAAGTCACACGTACATGCAATATACATACATAAATTCAAAATAGGTAAGTTTTTAAAAACTCTTTAATTCCTTCAGAACCCATAAGTCCATCTTAAAACGTACATGTAAATTGTACATACAAATTTAGAGACTGCGTCTTACTATTGGGTGTTTTGATTTAGAGATCTCTAGTTTCGGGACATTTTAATAAACAAGCTTGGGAATCACATCTGTATGTCATTATTGAAGTCAGTTGAGCTAGAGCTCCTTGTGTAATTCTTGGAGTAATCATACAAATTTCATTCTGCCCAAAGTATTACTGTCATTATAACTTCCTCATTTCCTGTTTCTGTATTTAGCATAGAATTAATGAAGCTCTTGAGACTTCCTATATTGGACTCTTTCTTGTGATTCCTGATGAATGAGTTTGGTTATGTAGATTTTTATGTATATTTGCATACAATTATAATTCGCTTCCATACTTGAATTATAGAGACAATTTCTTTAAGTGACACATTTAGTGATGTGTAGCAACATCTCAGATCCCGTTTGCTTACTTACCTAATCTTCATCAAGAGATATTTTTTTGTTAACTTTTTTTAGGAATTGTGACAAGCATGACTTTTATAGAATCAAGGATTATTCCTTCATCTCTCTAAATGGGATAGTAAACAATAAGAACATTAACCAATAGCAATTAGATAAAAAACATGAGTGTTAGGCATAACCAGCAGGAAAAAAAAAGATTAGAATTATTCACAACACTATCATATGAGTAAGCAATGTAAATAATGTTTATTTGAAAAAGTATGGTTTAAGAAAATATTTTAAAATGCAGAAATACAATAGCTTAATTTCCAAGTAAAGTATTAAGAATTAACAATTTGAAGAATGGAAATTTCATTATTCCAAGCTTTATGACAAAAATATCATATTCAATAACTGCTCGCTTGTTTGCTATATCCCACTTATTTTGTTGACTGTAGTGTATTGTTTAAAATCTTGCAGGTAAAAATATAGCTATGTGAATCATGGTCAAAATTCCTATGCTTTTGAGAACGCTAATTTCTGTTAATAAATCAATATAGCCCCCTTAAAATGCTGACCTCTTTTCATGTTTAGAGAAACAACTCATTCCCATTCTTCCAAAATCAAATAGTATACCTTCTTAAATCATATTTCCAAAATGTTTGTTTTTCACAAAACAGATTTGACTTATATAAATAAATGCATGTTGCACATTTTCCTAATTGTTAATTAATATACTCCTCCCTCCATTACTACAAATTCATATTTGAAATCATGATTAAATCGGAGAATCCCAGAATGGCTGAGGTTGGAAGGGCTCTAGAGATCATCTAGTCCAACCTCCCTGCTCAAGCAGGGACACAGAGCACGTGGCACAGAGTGGCACCAAGCTGGGTTTTGAAGACCTCCAGAGAAGGAGACTCCACAACCTCCCTGGGCAGCATATTCCAGGTTTCTGGCACCCTCACAGTAAAGCTTCCTCACAGGGACATGGAACTTCCTGTGTTTCAACTTGTATCCATTTTCTCTTAGTCTGTTGCTGACCATCAATGCAAAAAGTTCAGCCTCATCTTCTTTACATTCTCCCCTTAGGTGTGTGTATATGTTCCTAAGATCCCTTCTCAGTCTTTTCTCCAGGCTAAATAGGCCTGGCTCACTTAGTCTTTCTTCATAAGATAGATGTTTGAGTCCCTTAATCTTACATTCATCACTCTCTGATGGATCCTCTCTAGAAGTTTCCCATCTCTCTTGCCCTGGGGGGCCCAGAACTGCCCACAATACTCCAAGTGCGACCTCACCAGAACTGAGTAGAGGGGAAGGATCCCCTCCCTCGACCTGCTAGCACCACTCCTTCTGATGCAGGCCAGGATCCCATTTGCCTAAATGACTAGTAAACATAATGTTTTGTACTTAGTATAGGAAATTACCTAGTAATTTCCTACATTTGAAGCCATTCTAGCCTATAAACTTTGTATGAGCTCATTTTTCCTGATGCTGGCATCGGAGCATTCTTCACAGCATTACATGTGAGCCAAGGCTAAACCCTGCAACTGTTTTTTGAGAAGTTTGGCTAAGTTGAGGAAAATGCACTCTGAGTAAAAGAGGGAATATGAAATAGATTGGAATCGTGGAGATATGATCCTTCAAACTTTGAGGTAGCACCTAAAAAACTGTGTTTTTGGCATAAAACTTCATCAACATACAAAGTAAATTGTTGACAAAAAGTTTTGTTGTATTTCTAATCAATTGGTAAGCAATGGAGAGTATGATCATAGTTTTTTATTGTTTGTTTATATGAGCTGTCTTAGAAATTCATAGGTAGAAAGATCCTTATAAACAAACTTGTCAGGGAGCATTATTGCAGATGGCTTCTGTTCTAATTATAGAAGGGGAATATAATTCTGTGCATAATCTTACATGCTACTTTTTTAAGTGTTAGTGGACAAAAAGAACAAAATATTTTTTGGTAAATAGATCTCACATTTATTTCATTTATGTGACTTTCAGGTCAAGAACAAGAAGGACAAGGACAAGAAATGCTAATCCTGATCCAAGAATCAGAATTGAATACTTCTTGAAGTCTTATTCAAGAGATATTATAGACTTAGAAATGATGGAGATTTTAAAGCTATGTTAGGCTTTCTTTGGACTTCCAATCCAAATACCTGTATATTCAAATCGTGCAGAAAGTACTGCAAGAGCCAGTATTGACAACCGACAGTCTCAGATGCTGCTGCTTAGAAAGTGACTGATCCACTTGTGAGTGTACTATTTTAGGAGAAATATTTTCATGTGCATCTGTGTTCACGAGTAAAAGAGCTTTCTGTTTCCGAGCTGACAATGAGTCCAAGAGGGAGGCAGAATAAACATACATCGATTGTAGTAAGATGAAAAATAAAAAATACTTTCATTCAAGCAAGAAAAGAAACTATATCCAATTGTATAGGGGCTGATAAGCTGTGGTACTCTGACCCTTTCTCTTTCCCAGTACTAAATAGATAGGCTGCTCTAGTTTGCTCTGCAGGTGCCTTTGCACAGATGTGAGGTGGTGCCATCCGTATCCTGTGTAGGCAACGCTCCTAAGTTCCCTCCACCCAAGGCAACAGCAAGGGCTGACGGGACAGTGCAACCCCAGAGGTAAAATCTGCTCCCTGGCATGTGCAAAAGCAAGCAGGAGGCCTTTGCTTGGACCAGGCATGTCCTGAGACTGTGTGCTGGAGCATGCAGCCTGTGCAGAGAGCATGCCATTGCAGAGAGTGCAAGCTCTATCCTGCAGGCCCCCCTTGTCACCAGCCCAGGCTGGTCAATAGGGCATCTATGTAACTAACTACTTAGCTCTGAGAATTTCTTTTTTTCCACATTACTGGCACGAATAGAAAAGGAAATGGATAAGCTCAGCAACCATATCAAACAAAAAGCCCAAATATGCAGGAAGTGTTACATGTAATAGGAAACTATGGCTCATTGAGTGGGTGGCCTTTGGGCAGTCATTCCATGCTACATGCCAAGGAATTGCTTCTAAAGCAAACTAAAACAGATGAACAAACAATATGATTGAGAACAAAAAGTATAGTATAATTATGAAAGAAACCTTAGAACTGCTAACTTGTTTGTTACAGGAGCTGGCACCTTTGAAGAGCTGAAGGTCCAGCCTTACATACACCTAAGTACAGTACAGATGACTGGTGCTACTGATCAGAAATGTCGCTTCAGGAGAATTAAAGGGTATAATGCTCTACATCTTCAAGCCTGTCTTCAGAAAAAGGAGAAGTCAGGAAAGTAGTGAGAGTTTATTTAGGTCTGTGTCTTCCAGGTGAAACAACGTGCCAGGAAGAGGTCTCCTGCTTTGCTGCCAGTTTGTGCCAGTAAATTTTCCTGGAGTGATACAAAGATGAGTTCCTGTACAACTGCAACAAAGCCAGGCTGTGCAGGTCTATGCCTAACCTAATAAAATTTTATTTGGAGGTTAATACGTCTTCTTAGAACAGCCACAAGATCACGATGTCATAGGGATACTATTTCCAACCAAAGCTGGCTTGCACAGACTAAGAGACAGCTTAGTTTTCTCTGTAGTTCTGATCCAGAGGTGCATCCAGAGGTAGTAAGGGTAAAACGGATTAATTTGTCAACACTTGGATTGGAGGATGAGTTGTCTAGCCTCTCTCTGTAGTCAGCTGAGAGAAATAGACATTTCCAGAGCATGATTCATTTGAGCCATGTCACATATCGACTTTAGGATGAGATGAGTTTTTCTAAGGAAGAGCCTTGTTTTCCTGAGCAAAGAGTCTAAACAACAGCCTTGCAAATAGGTTTTTTTATTGGGGACAAATAGAATAGGAAAAATGAATTCTACCTTCTCTACTCTATCCTTCCAGACCTTTTTAAGAATACTTGGATCTCAAAGAGAGACTTGAGTCTTAAGATGAAAAGATGAAAAAAATGAAGATGAAAATGGTAAGCTTTAAGGATGGCTCTAATATAGAAGAGAAAAGTTTTATTTCAGTTTTCAGTGTCCCATCATAAGTCATTTGGTCTCTATAGAAAACAAACCTCCCTCATGAGTGAAATGCTTCATGCCTTGAAAGTGCCAGAAAGCCATGCCAGAAACTGGAAGGTAGCAAATGCAGGTTGCTGGAACAAAAATACTAGTGAGATTGCCTTATTGTCTTACATTCAGACATAGCCAATATGGCATTACTCTGTGTTTTTGCCTAGTTTTAGGCTCATGTTTTAGGACTTCTGTGGATGCATGCACATGCATACAGCACAGTGGTCTATCAGCAGGGCTTCTCAGTTCAGGCTGTGAAAATTCGGCAGTATGGTGGCCAGCCTCCAAGTAGAGCCACACTATACTCACACTGAGCTTCTGGGCTTAGAGCTCCTATCTCTGCTGTCTGTAAGAGCCATGGCACCACGCTGCTTTCCTGAAGGCCTTTTGTGGCCTGTTTTGAAAAATGTGCTGTGAATTTCAAAGTTGTAATGTAATAAAAACCCAGTCAGTTTCATATAGTTTCAGGTTTCATTGCTAACCTTCCAGGCAACTCCCTGAGAAAGATGCAGACAAGCATTTCATGACCTTAATTTCCCATATGGTTGACTCATTATTCTACCTCCTGCACTCAAAATTTGATTTCTTAATGCATTTTCCTTTCATCTCCTGCTTACAGTTGTCATATTGGTTAGAAGGTATTGCTGTGATTAACACTAGAAGAACTGAGATAATACCATACCCTTTTTCAAAGCAACTAGGAATTTTTTTTAGGAAAAATCACTACCCTTATGCACCACATTTTCTTACGTGCACATACATATGCATAAATATATAAATTATAACAAAAATGATGGCAGTCGCTATATTTTCCCTATAAGAGAGTAATCATGTCAAGAAACGGGACTGTTGGAAGTGTAGACATTTCTGAGTGGGCACTCTTCATTTTTATGCTTAATCCAGCACATGTAAATCTTTGTTTGTGGCTATAGCTCTTAAGGTGATCACTACACTGAGCATAAATACTGAAATAAGGTGTAATGTGTTTCAATCAACAGTAATGCTCCTTGGAGGAAAGGTGGCTGTGGTGGTGGTGCTGGAGCTGTGGTGTGAGTGGCCCCAAAGTGGGGATGGGCAATAAGGCACAATCTCATCGTGACCTGCTGAGTGCTCTCTGACTGGGGCTGTGCAATGGAGCTGTCATTGAGTAATGCCTGGGAATGCAGCTTCAGGTGCCTCCGGAGGACAAGTGAAGAACCAGGTTCAATTGCCAGTCATCATTTTGTTATCATGAGAATGAAAGAAAAAATGTATTTTCTTACTATTTTGCAGATTTTAAGTAATCTCTTTGAGGGGAGTGACACTATTAGAATAATTAAAGAAATATATAGTGTGTTCTCAATATGGGACTGGAATCCAAAAGATTTTGGATCCTTACCACTAACTAAAGAAGAAGAGCCTTGAAATTCATCACTTTATTTCTCTATAAATGATTGATTATGAGAAATATGTAGTTTCCTGAAAAAAAAAAAGACTCTGGCCATCCTTATAATGGTAGAAGTTGCATTCCAAAAAAGTAGCCAATGAATCATGTCGCTGTGAAGTCTAGCAATGATGTTACCATACAGGAATAAATGTGACGTTTGGCAAAGAAGAAGTCATCTATTTAACAATGTTCGTTTGCAGAGATTACTATGTATATATTTATAGAGAGAGAGAGGTTTTTGGTTTTGTGTTGGAAAGATTTGAAAAGCCTCAGAAAGCCTCCTGTAAAAATTACATTTCCTTAATGTGTTCCCTTTTAGACAGACAACTTCATTCTCTTCTCCTCCTGACTCCCATTTTTCCAAAGAATATATGGATTTTAAGCCATTTACTAATGCTTGGCAGGACACACAAAATTCACTAAATCTGATTTAGTTGAGGGCATTTACTGGAAGGAAATGCCCACTGGGAAAGCCAATGAAAGCCAATAATGGGTTGTATTAGTTTCAATTAGCCAACAGTTCTGTTCATTTCTAGCTGCTCCACACGCTGGCTAAATCCACTTAGAACTATTAAACAGTTTATTTTAAACAGTAACATTCAAAGAAGATAACTCCTATTTTTAATATAATTGGTAGTTAAATGGTGACGAAATGTGCTTATTTGGACAAAACACTATTTCACTTGTGAAAACTGTACGTGGCCCAAGTGCCAGATACTCCCAAATACACTTCCTTTGGGCAAAATCTCTGTTTTGTAAATAGAGTTAAGAAAATAAAATTCCCCAAATGTACAGACTGGTGACCTGAAAACACTGCATGAAGAATTAATGCATGATAAAAAAGGGATGCTATTCCAGGTTTTCAGTATGTGAAGGGCATCTACAACATGAAGAATCAGTGTTCTTACTAAAGAGTCCTCCCTCTTCCTGTTAGGAGCTGATCAATGTAACGGACAGGTGGTATAAGTGGCATGTAAATCTGTATGGGAATGGATGATCTGTAACATAACAAATCCCCTTAGTATTGGTGCCTCTGAAAAGGCTTTTTCATTCATTCTTTCTCTTCTCAATGATGCTAGTGCTCTTAGCAAGCCTGACAAATGTTTCCTCTCTTCTTACTCTCTTGATATTGATTTGCAGAAGCGTTTCAACGCCAGCATCACCCAAATGGTGTAAAACAAACTTGTCAATGTTTTCATTAGATTGTCACAGTTCTGGGCTTTGCTTGACATACTTGAAAGAATTAAATACTAGCATGAAATGCAGAGTTACACACAAATCCCACAAATTACATGCATAATAAAAATAGACAAGACCACCCGGGGCAGTCAGATATTTTTCCTTAATGGTCTCCAGTGGCTGTGCAGCTAAGCTCACAGCTGAGAAGGAGGATCTGGCCCGTAAGAAACCAGAATTCTCTTCCAGATAAATAAATTACTAGAATTTTCTAAAGACTGTCATTTTGCAGCCAAATATCACAGAATCAGAGAATGTTCAAGGTTGGAAGGGACCTCTAGAGATCATTTAGTCCGACCTTCCCGCTCAAGCAGGCACACCTAGAGCAGGTGGCACAGGGTGGCATCCAGGCAGGTTTGGAAGACCTCCAGAGGTCTTCTGTCCAAATATGTCCAGATATTTCATTTCTATGCAGATTTTATATTGGTATAACTTTTAAATAACTTAAAAGCTTAGATCAGTTGTGATTAAGGTGCTTACAGAGTAATTTAGGCACTCATATCTTTTGATTTGTACTTAAGCTCTGCTTCAGTTCATCTTCTGTAAAACTGGCAGTGATTGAATTTGCTATGTTATACTGATGTGCAGTTAACTAAAACATGGAATGTCAAGCATATGTGCCTCTAATGCACTCATCTAGATCATGAGTGAAATAGGAATGACCTCTTATTTTAGGTGAGATAAAATAAAATAAAATTATAAAAAAGGGAACAGTACAGAACACGACATGAACTTCCATGCAACATGAAGACAACCAGCTGTACTCAAACTTGCAGTACCTCTGGGAGAGAAGATGTTGTCTGGAGAAGCAAGTAAGTTTCATTTTGAAAAATGAACTCAGCTGCAAATCCTCATGAGTCAGAATAAAGTTGCCTAGAATTACATCTTTTACCTGAGGTATGAATGTCTACAATGGGAATTTTGAAGTATCATGTACTATATACTTGACCCAAAACATTAGATAAGATGAATAGTTTTTTTCTTATGTGGCAATTCTTTTCTTTTTCTCTTCTTGACTGCCCTGTGAACTCAAGAAATCTGATGGCCTAATGAATAATGAATCATTATTCTTTGACTATTGTTTAGTAGTTATAAGGAATGACATAAGTCCACTGTGATGCAAACCTGGAAATTACTCAGAGATGTTTAATCCTTTTTACATGTTCTTTTTATAGCTGCACAGATCCATTTTATACTGTGTATCAATCAAGGCACCCCAGAGCTTACGTTACTGAGCATCATAACACTTCTCAAGTGTCTGACAGTGTGCTGCCTCCTGCTCTCTCTTCTACAAAAAAATATTGTGTGGATCAAACAAATTATTTCTGGCTTTCTTACTCCGTAGAAACCTCACACATTTTACAGTGTGCTTTTCAGAGGCAAATAATGCAAAACACCAAGATGATATTACATAACTTATTCATTGAATATTCCCTCTTTTCTCTGGGAATTTTCATGCATTTCATTCACTCAGTTTCATGGAATATGAATGTGAAAAATATAGAAACATGTTTTGTTTTCTAAAATTGGGTCCAGGATGCATATTGAAGTGATCGTCTTAGCAAGCAACTTTTTAATGAAACTTGCAAGCAAAGTAATGTCTTGCATATGCATTAAATGCATTTAGAGTGCTTTATCTGCTGATAAGAAATAAAATTCAGCACTATTTTTTTGTGATATGGTTCAACTGAGGGTTTTAAATATAGAGAGACTGAGAAAACAGGAAGAAAATAATGAGAGAGGAAAGTAATCTAATGAAAATCTACATCTAATAGAATATAATCTAGTTAACTTGGCCTACATGTTTGAAATGCAAATAATAAAAGATTTAGAATAAGGTTCTTGTTAGCGTTAGAATAAGTGATGAATCCTAATCCTCATTTTCATTCTATCCCCTTCTGCAAAATTGATATAGATTCATGCTGGTTTGCATCTCAAAACCTAAAAATGATTCGAAGATTATTGCTTTACAGAGGCTTTTTTCTTTCTGTAGTTTTTTTTTTTTTTAATTCTAGTATTCCAGGTACCACGATTACTAGTATTGGTAGATTTAGAAATAGAATAGCATGCACAGAAGTATGGAATCTCAAGAGATAAAACAAAGTGCAGGTAACAGCCAAACACAGCTATTGATTAATTAAACACCAATGATCCCCATATCATCAGTGGTTCCGAAATCTTCAGTTGAGCCTCAGCTTCTATAGCATATACAACATAGCACCCCTATCCCTACCCATTGTCACAAGAAAGAAGCATGACGAGGAATAATTTGGGGCTCACCTCCCAGATCAAGGCTGAATAATCTTCTGGATTTGGTAGCTATCAGTAGAAAGATAACACAACCAGATGCATACTAGGGGGAGGAGGTTCATATTTAAGAAGACATATAGCTCACTAACATAGCTTGCCTATTGCGAATGGATTATATCTATCTAGGTGTGGGTGACAGGAAAATACAGCAAACTTTGATTTACAGCACTATCCTGTCAGAATCTAAATTAAGAACTGTATTTACTATATGTATAGTATATGAAGGTGCTGGATGAAATCACACTCACCTGTGATTGTTTTTATCGCTAGGCAGTAGCTGGGTAACAGCCGGCCAACAACAACACCAAATTCCAGGTTAACATAACAAGTCACTTTGATTTGTTTCATGTTTTATCCGCAACAGATTTGTTATGAGATAAATCAGCTGCTGTACTGTCTAACACACTGTGGCACCGCACATCAGCCTTATGGCCTAAAAGCTTCTTAAATGTCTTTACATAAGAGAAGTTGTAGTTCTGTAGTGCCTGTGGTTCTGAAAAACATACTTTTTGTGCCCAGGGCCTTCATATTTCCCTCATGAAAGGACCTTCATGTTTTGCCAGTGACTGCATCAAGTAGCGATTTCAGGCTGTATGGCGGAGACTTGACGATGGTGATGACATCAAAGGCTGCATCATCCCAGGGCAGGAAGCTGGGACTTTGCATACACAGGACCTCCAAAAAACAGTTCAAGGAATTTCCCTAAGGATTAAGAGACACATGTTTTGGCCCCACTAAACTTGCTTCTAAATCATTACTCTCAGGAAATCACGAGTATCTTGACACTAATTCATTCCTTGTCTCATTTGTCTCTGGCCCTTGGTTAAGGCCATGGCTTAACGATTGTCACGTGTCTATCAAGATAGGGGCAAAATGGTCAGAAGTGGTCTGCAGAAGTAGATGTTTCAGGCAAAGCTGCCTTTTCTGATGCACTGTGTTTACGCTTAAATGAAACGTTTCCCAGGAAAAGGAAACCACTGTTTATAAGGACATCCTAAAACCAATGCTGCAGCCTGGTTTAAAAGTATTTTAACACATAGGTCTGTCCAGGCTCCTATGCCAAACATTGCATTTCAATCGTCAAGTTCAGAAGTAAAACCTTAGAGTGTATCTCAGCTTCCAAAGTTTCATTTCACCTCAATATAAGCACGGTCGTAAACAGTCAGATTCACTCACTACTGTTTGTCCAGTTGCAGTTGCTAGCTGAGCTGCGGTGGTTGTGCGTGTGAAGGCTCCCTGCCCCAGGCAAATGTGAGGTAATGTGAATTAGCTCAGGCTCAGTGAAAAAACACCCAGCTGGCATAAACTCATGTGCATCGGTGCCGACACGCGCAGCAGCACGACTGCATGCCACCCCTCCATCCTACAAACCAAACCATTTGCAGAGGGACACACTTTACCAGATCAATCTGATCCTGTTTCCATTCCAGTTAGCTGCAAAATGCTCATCAGTTTTATGGGAATAGGATCGTGTGCCTAAATGTCATTTGATAGGGCTTTCATCTAAGCACTTAACCAATTTCAGTGAGGTCAATTAGAGCTGAATATTCCGCTCTCAGGACCTTAAAAGAGAGAGCCTGTGATCTTTGAGGCATTCAGTCATCCTTGATAATCTAATTATCTAAGAGGGTATTAATAATTAAGTTCTTACAGTAAATTCGCGGCAGCATGATGCACTGATTTATTATTGTTTTTTCACAAAGCCTGGAATTGGTAGCATAGGGGAAATGTTTTTAATTTAAAAAATGATACCTTAGTTAAGTAAGGCAAGGGGAAAGGTCAAATGATCATGCAACGCAAATATGAAGAGCCCTTTGATTGTGTGCTTTCATGTAAGCAAATAATGGAAATAAACAGTGTTGCAGAGCAAACACACTTGGAAATGGTTGCCCTTGGGAATACAGTTAGACTTTTTACAGCTCTGCTAGCAGATCACAAATGTTACTCTGAAGCGCAGCCACTGACAAAGAGGGAGGACATCAAACATCTGTATTCCATTATGATTAGTACTAAAAGGAGAATTTCATTTAATCTCACTAAGGCTGCAATCACAGTGACTGAAGGAGTCTTGAAAAATGACCAGTGTTCTTCACAAAGCTTTATATATGTAGAATAGAAAGAAGGAATGAAAGAAAAGAAAAATTGACCATCTATGTAAGCACCATAATGCTGAAATGAAAAGGATTATCTACCTTCAGAGCTAAAATACAGTAACATTTTTTATCAATTATAGCCCTACAAATAAACCAAAATAACAACCTAAAATGAAATCTTTACAGATTTCATCCCTTCAGTAAATTGCAATACTAAATTTCTCTCATGAACCATTGCCTTATGTACAGAAAGGCTTGGCGTTAATTTGAAAACACATTTAAATGACTCATTAGTAAGATGAAGATTGTAAATTAGAATAACTCATGTCTCACTAACATGGCATGGTTGTGTACAGTAATATAAGGCCACAAACAGCTTTTTCCACTCAATGTCCTGTAATTTCCATTAATTCATAACTTCTTAATGTTTTATACATACAGTCAGGAAAGCAAGGAAGTGTTGAGACAGAGTGGGAGGAAACGTGAATGCCCAGCTCCACATACACCAAGGAAGTGAATGATATTTTGGAAAAGGCATGTCATTCTTCATAGAGCAGTGCCATCTTTAATATCCTTCTCTCAAGTTTTGGAATTTCTGACATTTTTATAATTATTTGATGGCCATTTTTAAGCTGTCCTACCCTTTCCATTTTATTCTCTCCATTTCCATCCTCATGTGGACTCTGCTGGCAGCCAAGGAATGATCTGGCTTCCTCCCAAAGCCCTCTGCAAAGTGCCTGAGTCACAGCAGGGCAGGTCAAAGCTGTCCCTCTCCCAGGACGCAGTGAGTGGCCACTGCTTTCTCCCAGACACTGATGGTTTCCTTTTTCTAAAAGGGGAATGCACGTCCCTTGGTAGTACTGTGGCACAATTTTTGCATAGCATCCACATAAATTAACATTTTTGGGCAGCTGGTTCAAAAGTGGTTACAATTTCCCTTTAACGTAACTACGTAAAAAGCAGAATCCGCCAAATTCAACCAAGAAAATATGGATTCTCAAAGAATCTGGACCACTTCCTAAGTTTCGGCTAATATTATTCCCAAAGACATCTACTTCTATTTGTGCATTTCTTCAGATTCTAAAGATAAAATTAGAATACAGAGATTTTAGTATTAAAATCTTAAGTGCAGATGTGCTGAACCTGCCACAATTCTTTTAATGGTCATGCTTCAGAAGAAGAATATGGAGAGAACTGGTAGAAATCAGTTTCCTGCTGTAAGCATTATTTTGAGCTTTTATCCTCCAATGTATCAGAAGACAGTGCCAGCCACTGAATTATGCTGCTAAGCTTCTCAGCAGAGCTCCTAAAATCATCACCGCAATTTTCAAGGTGTTTTTCAAATATGGCACTTTAGGAATCTGTTTCTATGAACCCATTTCTGGGAAGGTCTTGCACAAATTCCAAGTACAGACAGTAACTCTGTAAAATGCACTGAAATGTGCTAAGGCAAGCACTTCACTAGCTTGTCCCCTTCCTACAAAAAAGCAGCATTCAGATCACAAGTCATTACACAGTATTGACCACACTTCCAAGACTGCTCAAACCTTATATAAGACTATAAAAGAGTTACATAATGTTTTTTCTTAATGTGTAGATGTGGATGAGCATCGATTTACCATGTAAACTGGTATTCTGGTTAAGAGCTGCTAGCTCTAAGGGAGTTTTTTTTAGATTTCAGCTGTTCTCTTAAAGCCTGATGTTCTTAAATGACTGAAGTAAGAAACAAAATCTGAAAACACTTTTGAAAAAAAGTGGACTGTAGCACATGGATCGTTATTGACTAGTATGTAAATCTGCAGAATAGCAGGAAGTTTTGATCAACATTGGATTTCCAAAGTTGAAGGACAAGTCAAACTTAAGCAGGAATAGTCTGTCTCCAGGCAATGCAAAATATGTCCATTGAATTCTCACTGGGAAATTCACAGATTTCCAGAAATGACAGTGATATTTTACTTCAATCTTTTTGAAAGAGTCAAAGCTCCTAAATACTGAATAGCTTAAAAGTCTGCCTAGAGGCAAGTCCGCAAGACTGCTGAAATGCTGAGAAGTTGTGAAATTGGGATTCCTGAATTGTGAGATAATCCACAAGGAGAAATTAGAGGTGTTTAGTAGCCATGACCACACCAAGACTTCTAAAATGCCATAAGAAATGTCAGTTTCACATGTTATAATAAAGAGAAAATCTACTTGCTTTCTATCAAACTTACAGGAAAACTGATGTTTCCACAAAATACTTTGATATATTCCAATTAAAAACTAAATTTAAGAGCATTCTAGCAGAATTTCCCTCATTTTCTTTTTTTTAACATAGTTTTGCTTAATCTTTACAAATGAAATCTCTTTAGTACAAAACATCAATAACCATCAGGTGGTAAACCAACACTTAACTGATTGTCCTGTAAAAATGACCCCATTGAATCAATGAATAGCTGTCTCTGTCTTCTTTGAATAAAAGGAGAAAATTGTGGGAAAGAAGCCTACCCAAGGGTTCATTATGTAAAATATATCTTAAAAAAAAACTTGCTGAGTTTTCTTCTTCCTTCCCACACAGTATATGAACCAGTGACGTTGCTTTCATGTGTCACACAGTGCTGAAGACTTAGGAAGAAACTGGGAAGCTGGGCAACTAGGAGAGAGTAAAGCATGTTCATGTTCCCCTAAATGGGTCAACTGGCTACAGTCATTTCATCTCTTGAACAAAGACAACATTCACAGGCTTAAAATTTGTGGTATAGCACATACTAAATATAGTCAAGCTATGTAAAGTGGAGCAGTGAGGTTCCTTGGCATATTTTCAGGAACTGCACAGAGGGTAGACCAGTCACTTTCAGTTCAGAGCAGTATGAGTAATTTATCACCAAAAGACCTATTAAACACAAACAACAGTCTGTAGAAACCCATGAAGAATGAGAATATTACTGAAAGTAGCAGCCTATCTGACTTTTGTGAACAGCTCCTGGAAAGATACAGAGCGTAAACAAGACGTCTTGAGTTTCACAGTCTTTTGTTTCCAAGCTTGGAGCTAATCTTTCCAGGTGGGTGTATAAGTGTACACTGATCTTGGAGAGCTGGAATATTGACATTTGCCCGTGAAATAGTGCAGATAGAGGCAAAGCCTAAGGAGAAGAAGTGAGCTGGTTCCTGCTTACAGGAATGGCACTTTGCAGCAGAGGAATTTTCTGCATTCTCAACTCATTAGCAAGGAATTCCATGTCCTCTCACCACTGCTAATCCTGCCTCCTTTTAGTCATCTTGCCAAGTTTCACAGCTTGATGGACCCTTCCTTCTATCCCATGCAGACCAGAAGATGACAACCTTTCTTCTGAACACAACTAGTAGAGTGAACTCCAACAGAACTTCTTTATACGCTTGACACCCAATCAAGATGTCCCAACACATAGATATTCAGCAAGTTTCTTTTAAATCTCATTGATCTAAGGACCAAAGACATGAATATTACACTCAGTTTTTGTTTTAACATACATAATTATTTTAAGCAAAAAAAAAGAATCAAAATCATTTGCATTTACAAATCTTTTTGTGTATAATAAACCAGTGGAATAGCGGACCCCATTCTTAAGGCAATATTGTTCCTCCGTTCTGTACATAGAGGACAAAAGTAGCGATTGCAGCAGGGCCATAAAAGGTGGTTTTTATCCAAGCAACAACATAAACCAAGCAAGATATGGGTAGTCAGTTCAAGAGGAATAGCAGCACCAACTTCTTTGATTGTATTTATTTGCACCATTACATTTGGTAAGTGAGCAAAACTGATGAATTCAGACATTCAAAAATGGAAATGAAATGAACAGCAGTTCAATGACATAGTCTTTTCTGCTGGCCAGGAATAGCAAAGAGGTATGAGATGGATCCTGGTCATGGCATCATAATGAATCAAAAGTCTGTCCACTTCCTAAAGCCAGCCCACGTCTCAGATTTTGTTTTCCTGTGGCAGCTGAAATATGACATTTCTCCTGAAAAAATATGGCCAAAAGTATCTCTCCTCTAACCAGTCTTATTTCTGGAGACAGTCACAGCAAGATAGGAGAATCTCCTAGGGAGCCTGGCACCATCTCCAGGGATACTTTTTCTGCATAATTGGAGAAATTATGTAACTGCTGCCACTTTCCTCTCTGCTTGCCACATTGCTCTTTCCTGGAGCTGCATCAGTCATGTGCAAGAAAAGTCACAGGGAACTACTCTTATGGCAACTGTCCATGACAGCATCGTGAGCAGGACGTGGCTTTTACTGTTTACTGCATCTCTATTTTTGATCTGTCCTCCTTCGTGTAAAGTGCGTACATGTGTTTATGAACTGCTTGTTACAAAGACAGGGGAATGTGGGGTGCTGGCCAATCCCTTTTTCCATTACTCGTTTTTTTTCTATTTCCTACTCGTCTTTTATGTTGCTTTTCCTCGTCTATTTTTTTTTCCATCTTCTTCCTTCTATGGCAATGACTCCTTTGCTCCTCAACACACACCAATCAGAAGTTATAGGCTTAAAAAAGAGGAGAGAAATAATTATTTGTTATCTAAAAGCAGCTCACATTAAGTCACACAAGTGCTATGCCCCATGTTGTAACATCAATTTAACATAAATTTTAACCTGAGATTGAATCAGAACTGCACATTTTTGGTCTTGGCACTTAAAGCAATCATTTCAGACAAGCACTGAAAAGAAGCACGTGCTGCACATGACCGTTGCTTTAAGCTTAGAAATGTTTTAAGCTTAGAAATATTAAATGTTGTTTCCAGGATGCTATCAATGCCTATTGCCCAAATATCTCTTTGCAATTGAAAAAGAAAATCACTGTGCATATGTAGCTGTTTTTCAGATCCCCACCATTAAATACTCAGCAGGCAACTGGCCTGCAATCATCTAGCTATGGGTTATAATGCTCCCAGACTCTTCAGTCCAGAAAGAGGAAACAGCTTGAAGGAAACCCAAGAGGTCAAGAAGTGAGATTAATATTTACAGTGGAGTAGCTTATTTCTGTCTGCATTAGCAAAGCATAAATGCTTCAGTTTTTTTAAAGCAAATATAAAATGCATTACTCTGATGTCAAGTATTTTTGAAACCTCTTTGTTATTCCTCTTTTGAGTTGTTACAAGTTGTTACAAGTTTCTGGTATGGATTATACATCAGATCCAGAATAATTCTCAATGGATTTTTTGTGCTTAAATTAATTTATATAAATGTGGTTCTGCCATAATAGCGTAATTATTGTCCTTTTTTCTCCCTATATTTCAGTGAAAAAGCTTGTGAAAAAAAATATAAATACTTTTGCCCAAACTTTAAATGTTCTTCCTAGAAATAATACAATTATGATTTTAGCTTTGTGAAGAGGTATTACACATAAATCTATTCAGAAAACACAATCAAGAATAGAAAAGAGAATCAAGAATATTAATGGAAGCTACATCAACAATTTGGGTGGGAAAAAATGAAAAAAATAAAAAAGATGTCCTGGATGGTCTTTGGTTGAAAGAGTATATTTACTCTTGTTTTTTGCAGGGGTAAAATCTTTGGTATTTTTTTTGTCTTTTTGTTCTTTGTCTATGTACTCTGGGTATCTTGGAGTACTGTGAAAAAAGAATGCTTTCCAGGAATGATCTTGCTGAGTTTCAGAGGAAAGAGCTCCGTACTGGAGCAATCAGTACCAGTGGTTGCAGAGCATCCTCTCAGAATTTGTTTTGCTACAGCTGTTCATGTTGTTGTGTGCTTTGGTTTGTAATAAAAACAGATTATAAATTGTTTTCTTAAATCAGCCTTGATTATTTACAAGCTTGTGCTAAAAGCAGGGTTATCTTGGATTTTTTTTGATAAATACAGCATGTTCAAAGAGAGCATGTTTAGTGGGTAAACAGCTGAGTGGGTAAATCCAAGTGTGCTTGGACCTGGGAAATGCTACAATGCAGTTTAAATGTTGAGCAGCTGCTCAGGTCCATGCAGCAGGAACATCTGCCAAGATGCTGAGTGGGATTGGTGGGACTTTCTAAGTCTTGAGCTCTTAGATCGTATGTGGCCTGATTCTGCTTATAAGTGGGGACGAGGAATCTTACTGACAATTTAATGGAGAGCAGCATCAGCTGTCTGCCACCGCATCGCCACTGAAACCATCTGTGAATAATTGTTTTGGGAACAGACAATTTAAATCTGGCCTTTCAAAATGGTCTACTCTGACAGCAGGGAACAAAAGGTTACTCCGATGCTATTCTGGTTAAGGAAATATTAACAATATGTGATTCAGCATTAAAGTTAACATATTTGGAAGGAGGCCAACAAAATAAGTTATTTTATTTTCCCCTCTATGTGCACAACATGGTGAATGAAAGTTTAGAGCATAGATTAAAGTATCATCTGCCAAAGATTCACAGGTTGATGCCACTTGATGGATTTGAGTTTCAGAAGGCTGCATGCAGGCACCTGAAGCCAAAAGGTGTTTTGGCTGATACCTGTTGGAAGGAAGGACACATTTCCATCAGTTTCTGTTGTCCGTAGCCTCAAGAAATACCTGAATTGGCTTTAAATGATAGCACTCAGATACTAGCAGCAGTGTCAGTATGTTTATGCTTAGATTTATTATATTGCCCTGGACTTCTGTTACTTGATCTGCTTAGTTTCACTGTCATTTTAAAATGTTTGAACAGATCCCTAAGTTAAATGCCAGAATGTCTGAAATCTGTTACCCAGGTGAGCACCCGGTTGTAGTTGCCCTTCTCCAGCCACCCCGTCTGACTGAGCCCATCCACACCAAAGTCAGCTGAACACAACTTGCAAATGTGGGAAAAACAAACTACACTCAAGTATTGTAGCTAAAACCTGCAGACAGGAATGCACCTAACTTGTCAAGAGGATTGAGATCCCATAAGAATCCTTAGCAATATCTGGATTTGTCACCACAACATGCAGGGTTGTCATGTGCTAATAATGTGACTCCTCATCTCAGTACCTAAAAGTGAATGGTCTGGCAAAAAATTGCCATGCTGAGTTTTACATAAAGCCTTTCAATTGCACAGATGTGTTCTTGAGGTTTGCAAATGTCAGTGTCTGCATTACATAAAAACAAACATTACATATAAACAAAAGCCAAACTTTGTTTGTTTACCTCCACAGTAACTGGAAACAGTATGGGAAGATATTAAAGCATTCAACAAAATTTAAAATTATTGTTTAGCATTAAATAAAATATTTATGTATCAGTGCAACTTTTGGGTTCTATTAAAAGAGAAGCTACAATATTCATCTTTAGTCCAGGAAGCTAAAAAAAGAACTCACAGGAATTCTTTAGTTTATTGTCAAATATAAGAAATTGGAGGTGGTTTGATCTGTGGTGTTAGATATAATATATGCGTTTTAATTTTTGTATTTCATCACCTCCAAGAATTCAGACAATGGAATCAAGATCTACGTACCTCTAGGTCATCACCAAAACAACAGCTAAATCAACATTTTCTCTTTTTCAGAAACAAGAACTAATTTTAAAACATATTTAGGTGCCCCAAGAGACAGACATATACCAAACAGATTTTCTGAGGTATCTAAATTAATCACATAATTGCTTTTTAAAGGCATGAGCAGCCTACATTAGACTCCCAAGATGTTACGGAATTTTACCTAAGTAACTATAGATGTTAAGGTGCTTTTTTTCTTTTTAATATAATTTTATTTAATAATTAATCTAGATTGATTATTCTTGCATAGGGATATCATACTTCAAATCTTTTGCAAGCTTTGCCAGCTGAGTCACTTTATTGAAAAGTATGTGATTATCTGGATGTTTTTGACAGCTTCAAAATCACAATTTCAAAACTGAGATGAAATATTAATAAATGGACAAAACATGACACTTGTCATTTCTAGAAAATAAATAAAATAGAAGAGAAATAATAGGACAAAGTCATTTCAGGTAATGGAGGAATTTATCATTCAGGATAAATTACACACAGGACTTTGTGAGGGAGTCAGTCCTTACTCTAATAAGTAAAAAGCTCATATATATGACTTACCTGTATATTTTTTTCATATATCTGTATTATTTGTCCTCCCAGTAACATTTCTGTTAACAGAGCATAAAACTTTAAATAGATCCAGAAGAAAAACTGCTGAAACTGATCTTTTTGTTCACCAAAGAAATTAGAAATGAGCTGTGAGACACACATTCATTAAAATGTGTGTTTACAACTTTATACATTCGTTAATTTGCCATGAGGATGTTTTGACAGAGACTACAGTCTCAGTGGTCCACAGGCAATACTTGGAATCACATTTTTCTCACTTACTGAAGTAATGATCAATATTAGGTAATGAAAGTACTTTTGTAGAAGAGACCTCAGTCAGTCTCTTCAAATTGCTTTTGTTCAGCTGTTGGATTTTTAAATACTATGGTGAGGAGACCCACAGAATTTACACTGCTCAAGATTGATATGGAGCCATTCACAAGCCAACTCATGGAGTTATTCTTAAAAAGGCAAAAAGTATTAATGAAATGTGAAAATAGTGTGAACTAATCTTAGAAAATACAGAAACAAATTATCAGTCATTCACAATGCGTATTTAAGACCTCTCTTGAATTTATTAGACCAATATAATGGTTCTCAAGGTGATAAAACTGTAAGGCTTTTCCAGACTGATAAATTTGCTCCCATACTCTTTTGCCCCTGCTCCTTGTCTCTCAGAAGTTGATGGCTTGGAGTTGTTACTTCTGTGCCCAGTTCAGTTGGCTAGGGAAGCGCTGGTTAAATATCTTGCCTTTGCACTACCCCGTCCTCAGCTCCAAGAGCTACTAAAAGGAAGATAGTAGCTCTGAATCTGATCATCCCTATTTTGGGTTCAGACTTACTCCTAGCTTATGGGATTTTCTTTAACTTTAGATGCTGTGTTTCACAGCCCTTGAAAAGGCACTTGAGTGATGGCTGTTTGAAGGATCATATAAAGACAGGCAAAAGGAATAAGGAGAAGTGTAAATAGGAAAAAAGACCTGAGGAAATATCCTTATTTGTTATTTTTGAAATTGTATAATGAGAGAAGTAGGTGATAAGTCATCAGTGTAGATGGACTGAAAGTCATAGAAAAACAAATTACATGTTAATCATGTGTGAGGAAATAGAACTGAGAGTGCTACGCAGTTGGTGCGAATAGAGGCTCCCTAATAAAGAGTTCATGAACAACAGGATGAGGACTTCCACTAGACACCAACGTGGAATGGCTGGGAGACTTGACTGAGAATAATGTTCCTAGAGAGCTCAACAGTAGAAGGCAGGAGCACGCAGGATGAGAGAAGAGCTGGATGTGGTATCCTTCAGGAGACAGCAGAAGTGGGGAATTTTAAAGAAGAAATGACAGCTGGGGCTGTTCAAAGAGAAGATAAAGGGCTGAAAGTTGCCGGAGTTTCTCATGCTCACGCTCATAACTGAGATAGATTATTAAATATTTGTACTAACAAATTCAACTCGAAAGGTAAGAGAGTGAAAAAATACATTTTTGGGTAACAGATGGGAGGAAATCAATTATTTAATGGACATAAAAGGTCTGGGAATGAAGAATATGATTGAAGAGGCCTATGATAAGCTGGGAATATCTGGAGAGGGGAGAAACGCACAAATATGAGCTGACCACAGGATAACCATGAAAATTCAGAATGTTGAATGTATAAATAAAGGCAAAGCCATTCCCAGGGTTTTCAATGAGAGAAATGTTTTCGTTTGTGCAACATATTGGTGGAGATGTATTTAGAATACTGTAGGCTGCAGTGATCCATGCTCAATACAGATTCATAATAGATCAGATGCACAGACTGACTACTAATATATTCAGAGGAATGAACAGACTCTCAGATAAGGACATTGGAGGACCTTAGCTAGTCTACGGAAATGAAGGTTTAAGAGAAATTAAGGGCATGTTTACTATCTATAAGTTCTTACTGGATAGGAAACCAGGAGAGAAAAGGGTTACTTATTTTACAGTACAGAATTGGCACAAGAGCTAGCAAATATAAACTGGTCATAAGGAAATTTTGGCTCAAAATTAGTAATACAAACAGAAGTGATATTGTGTAAAAATGTCTTCTGGGAGTAGTGGGCCTTTTTTTTTTAATTAGAATACAATTCTCTCCTTATTCGAGAGACAATAAAGAAGCTTTTTGAGTGCTTTAGATGAGCAAATTTTATAAATATTGACCTGTCTGTGTAGAATTTTTCTCTGTTTACCTCTGTCATGTCACCATCACACCTAGCCTACATCACTTGTTTTCAAATATTCTCTTTATTGAGAGATATCCTTTGACATTCATACCTAGACAAAACTCATTGGGAAACCATGTAGGCCACTCTTTCCTCTGGCCATTCCGCTGTCACTAATTTCCTGTCTTAGCTAATTAGCTGTCTGCTAACTTTCTTTGCCTAGTTCCCATACTTAAAAAAAAAAAAAAAATTCCCCAAATTCCCATGTTTCTGGTCTCCTCTCTTAGCTGGCTCTTGTGGCTTTGGTCTAGATCTGTTCTGCCTCTTTGTTGAGGCTTGGCAGTCACTGTCGATCTGCTGTGATCAAAGGCAGGAAGCATCCAGCACACACTCATCCCAAGATTTCTGGCCCAGTTACAACACAGTCCCTGAACAGCCTCTGAAATACAGTTCCCTAGGCTGTGATGTATTGTACACCCACACAGAGACTCGCTGACTTCACTATGGCTCTGCTCATGCATGATATTTTGTTTTCCTTCCATAATTATGGCATTTGTATAGGAAAAACTACATACTATTTGAAATTCTCAGGCACAGGAAAAGTAAGAATTGGACTTAGGCAGTCTTTTGTGTCTCTGTAAAACATAAAATTGTTCTGAAATATGGTTGTTTTGTTTCTGTTTTCGGTTGTTTTTTTTTCCCTCCAAACAAAAACAAATCTCCACTTTATTTGGCTTGTTTTTTGCAATATAAATTCAGGTTTTGTCTTTCTTCCAAGGTCATGTGATGACAGGGGAACTGCTGAATGATGATGTCATGATAGACTAAAGAGAATACAATTGAGCAATTTGACAGGAAAATTGACTTAGTTGGACTGCATGCAATCTTTTGTTTTTTACTGGTTAACCACTCCAACACAGTGACTGATATTTTTGCCATTTCAACTAAGCCATGACAGGTCATGACAAAATTCCTAAAATGTCTTCAGAGTTTTTCACAGGTGATAAAAAGGAACAATAAAAGTGACAGTCTAAATCCTTGGGAAGACTCTCAGTAGGAAACATGTTGAAACAAATGGAATTTAAAAGGAAGTCAGTCAAAACCATCAAGAAACTACAGTCATGTGAAAAAATACTTAGCTAGTAGTATTGCCAAAGTAAAGCATCAAATAAAATTTCTTCATAATTAACAAACCAGCTAAAATTATCTAGTTTTACAAGACTATTCACCAATTTTAGTGGGTTTATTTGAACTGCTTACCTTTTTGTCATTCATGAGAATCATCTTCTGAGAAAATTCTAACAGCTACATGGGATTCTTTGTAAGTTGAAATATCTCTTTTGAAGACAAAATACACACCTAAGTTCTTCTGTATGTATAACTTCAGAACAAGATGAAAAGAGAATCATTAAATCGAACTTTTTAGCATTGTGTGTCCTTTTTTTGTCCTACTGTTTATGTTTGTCTTCTGTCTTTACTTTCTTTAGCAAAAATGAAGAAAATACTAGGACCTAGCTTTCTTATATACTAATAAGATTAGTGTTTTTTCTCTGTAATTCCAATGACTATTGATAATTCTGCTTGCCCTTACTAAAATATGTATAAATCAGATTTTTTTTTGCCTAGCTCCACTCCACTTTGAAATAGGCACGAGACTGAATAGACACATGCAGGTGAAAAAAATCGACAAAGTCGACTTAAGCCTGACACTATCCCCACAGATTTTGAATCTTCCACAGAATGCAAAATCTGTATATATTACCTTTTAAAACTTTGAAGCATCTCCTTTTCCCAAATTTTAAGCAAATTTATATAATTACCAAATCTTAAGCAAATTTATATTATATTTACCTGGAAGACTTTGGACAACATTTTAGTTAAAACTTTTCTGCAAGATTTCCTTTTAATAAGCTAATCTTTTCACTTACATCTTTCTCAGGAGACAGCTTGCCTGTATGTCTGGATCAGGCATTTCCCATAGGTGAAGGAGACCAGAGAACAACAACTCAGCTACCTAGAAACAGCACACAATGTCTTGATCACAAAACACAGTTTGGGTTGCATGAAAACCAAAAGGAAACATACCTTGGCAAACCCTGAAATCTGATCTGCTTAAGCCAAACTATAGTACTCTATGTACTTCTTTGGGAATAATTCAATTGAAGAATTATTAAAATGGCTTTTCCTTTATTGAACAATATTAATTTGGGGAAAGAATATATTTGATACAAATAATTTATTCCTTGCATTAGCCACAAACAATAGAATTTCTGGAGATGCTTTACAAGACTAGTTTTATTGAGTCATTGGCTCCAAATCTTAGCTTCATTGACTTTGCTGGTATTTCCTTTGATGATGGTTTGGCTTTCTGTGTTCATGTCATTAAAAATCAAAGTATAATACACTTTGTTTTCTACTGATATCTATGTGAGTCAGATTGACATAGATTCCCAGTAGTTGAAAGCAAGCTTGACTGCAGAGAACAGGGCAAATTAAATGAGAATACATCTAAAAACTAATACAGCAATATATGACTAGAGTAGTTGTCAATGGTTGTGCAGTGCATGATAGAGTTCCAGAGCATGCTTTCCGTTTTCAAGCACACAAAAATTTGCACAACTGTGGGTTATTGCACATTTTACTTTTATTGTTAATAATTGTGCATCTGCGTGACATGCTCAATGTGATACTTCACCAATCACTGTTTCATAAGGAAATCAAAGAATCAAAAGAATGTTTCTGGGGATTTTTTGACTGAATTTATATAAACCACACACCTTTCATTTCTGGTTATTTAGACTAGTTTATTTTACAGAGATGACTGTCACTACATCTGCCAGAGAACTTTTCCCACGTATCGAAGAGCAGCTACGGAGGAAATAGACAAAGGCAGTAAGGTCCTATTTTTCCTCTGTGTACTTACATGCCAGAAAATGAATTATGAGCTGCTGTGCATTGTCAGAGAGCTCAGAGAGAAGGGTTTATAGCAGGTATCTTTGCATTTTTAGATCACTCTGAAAAAGTAGGTGTCAGGATTACAATTATCTGTGCAAAAGTTGGTGGGGAGATATTATAACTGTTGCTATATCTCCTCATGTTTCCAGGAGGTGTCATCTTGCAGGGGAAAACAAAAACAAAGCACAAATCATTTCATTCCCTTTTGGAAAATCCTAGGCTGCTGCTTTAGCACCTTTTCCGTTTTCATGTCTTACTGGAAGTCTCTGTTTATTTAAGTCAATTTAAATGATCTATCAGATGAATCACTGCGTTTAAAGTGCTGTCAGGAGGAGCATTATGAAAGGCACTAGTTTGCTTAAGGTCCCTTAAGTATGTAGTCTGAAAAAAACCTCTGTACAATTTCACAAGGAGAGCTGGAGTGCAAATGATTGAGTAATGAAGCCACTAAAAAACCCACAATAATCTGGCTTCATTAGACACCCCTTTTCATAACAAACATGAAAAGTAAACATCCATAAATGACAGGGGATGCATATTTTATTCGTACTTGTATTCTTTTCATAGTGGATGCGAAAGAACATGAGGTTAAAATCCATTAGATTTCTTACATTTGCACTTCACGTATTGCAGCACTCGTGAGTGGGTCATGATACTGAACATCCCCCAGCGTTGCTACACAGCAGTGATGGTGGTGTGGAGCAGGCCAGCTTGAGCAGCTCTTACCTGCCTCTAAATATCATTGCTTCATTAACCACTCGATTCATTGAGAAAGTCCTGGCTTTCTGAGCTCTGTAGATAACTGTATCAAGATGCCATGCTGCTTCTGCTGCCACAAGCATTGGGTATTTCCTTCAAGAAAACTCCAACCCAAAAAGGAATTGCCCAAATTCCTTGGGGGATAGAGTGGGTAGCAATCATGGCAAAATCAAGCCTGACAGCAGTAGACGCGGGGAAGACCCTCATGGGTCAGGCAGTCAAAATTATCATCGCAAAGCTATTTATTATTGGCAGACTCCATCACCAATAAGAGCCTGCAATGAGCTATAGGGATTAATCCAATTTGCAGGTAAGTGAGGTTGGTAAGTTATATTTTTATAATTTTATAATCAGAAAAATAGATGAATATTTGGTTTAATTTTACTCCTAGTCATCCTTCTTCATATCTTTTCTAACCATATTGACTGTTTTTCTTATTTTATAAATAAAATACTTTTCTATGCTTTCACTTTAACTTGTCCAGGCATAAAGTTGAAAGCATCTGACAAGTATCAAAGCACATCATTGTCCAAACATGTATCAGCTACTGTCTCACTCTTGCAGAGCTCAACACTCCAAAATGCTCATCCAGAGTAGCCAAAAACACAAAATATCTCCATTAATGTGTACTGATGATGTTGGAAGTTGGCTTCTATAGCATAAGCTTTGCAGATGAGAGAAGCAGAGAGAAGCTCTGGTGCCTGGTGTCAGGAAATCTGCTTGGGCCTTGCCAGCTACCCAGACCCACAGCTTCACAGCTTGCCTCCAGCAAGCAAGCATCCCTGACCTGTTTGTTTCCCCAGTGTAGATCAAAAACAGGCCCTTGGGCATACCAGTTTGCAGTTAGGTATCTGCATATTCACTTTTACCTCAGCTGCTATATGAAAGTTCAGAACAAATTTTTGTTTCTTCTTTTCTATTGTGACTTCTATAGCTCTAAGTCAGACCATATGATAGACTGAATAAAGAGCAGCAAGAACAACAAAATCCCCAAAGATGGTCTCATGTATGGGTGCTTTTACAAGTGGAAGGTCAGAATTTAATTGCCTATGACTTAATGAGGTCAGAGTAGTCATAAATTTCTAATGTTAAGACACTATATAAGTATTAATACATTCAAGAATTTTCATCACTTTTAGAGCAGGCTATTATTCAGCTGACACTATGTTCTGCAAGTCAAATTACTGTTCAGAAATCACAGAGTTTCAGTCATTCAGCCAATAGGAGCAAACAGCACCAGCTGGGTCTGGTAGCAAATCACATAGTACAAGAATGAATAGAAGATAGTCAAGGTAAGTAAGTCACACACAATTTCATTAGCACAGAGGTGCAATTTTCATAACAAGCACCATTTCGAATCACTAGCTTTGTCAACTGTCAATGATTGTTTAATGAGAATAGAATTTGTTAATAATGATGCGTGATAAACACATTCTGTTCAGTGGTTCAGATTGCATAATCATCTCAGCTCTTTGGTCAGCCAACTTGGAAATTTCATGAGGACACTTGAGACTTGCAATATTTTCAGTATTTCCTGCTTTGGCTAACCTAGGAGTATATGAAAATATCTTTCTCCCACTATACTGGTACTTCTGCTAGTAGGTGCCACCGATAAATTTAAAGGTATACATGCTGAAGACTCAGCCACTAGAAATAATTTTGATTGGGCTTATGGGATAGAAAGTGGAATTATTCATCATATATTATAATGGCATTATATTCACATAAACACATCCCAGTAAGCCTCATTTTCATATTTCTAATGTAAGGTTATTTCACCATCCTCTGAAACATCCAGGGAATACCTAGGAGAACAAAAGACTTCATCTTGTCTGGAACAGCAGAATCTGTGGGTTCAGTTTGGGTTGATTTTTAGATCTTGTCTGTACAGTTATCCTAAAATTAGCATCAGTTCCAGCTCCTATAGATTCAAATTACTTGAACTGTCCTATTCAAAATCAGTCCAAGAAAGAAAATAAGCATGAATGTGAAGCTGTTAATTTTTTTTTTTTTTTTTTTTTTTTTTTTGTCACATCAGATGAACAGCATCGGGTTTTGCCGAGACTATGGGGAAACCACAGTTTGGCAAACGATATATTGTTCCAAATAAAATAAAAGACCCATAGACTTTAAAAACTTGATCGGTTTGTATTGTAACAAAAATTTTTAGCAAGCTGACTCGAGGGCAAACCACATACTGGACTGTATTAGAAAGAGCAGAGTTGGTGGGCTGGGAAATGTGATATTCCCTTCTTCTCAACTTTGCAGAATACCTACAGCTCTCTCCCGTTTTGCACCTCCAGATAAAGGAAAACATTGAAAAACCACAGTAACCACATGATTTCACTAATATGATTACATTAATAATGGTATCATTAGAAATTAGGAGTGTAAATCACAAAGTTATTTCAGCATCTTAACAAACTTGAGAGAAAAACTTGAAAAACTTGAAATCAGCACTCTTTCTTATAAATCCTTCTTCTAAATCACAAGAGACAGCAAAGCATTCAAAAGTCATTGGCATGGTTTCAAAAAAAAACCAAAGAAAAAAATACCCCCAAAAGAATCAGGAAATGAAGAAAAAAGATTCTTTGTTATTGTCTTCTGATTTGTTTTTTGCTTGTTTTTTGTGTGTGTGTGTGTGTTTTGTGCTTTTTGAATCATGTCACATGTTCACAATAGCTGTTATTTACTCCCTTTAATGTTGTTTCCAGGACTTGGGAATTTTCCAGCAAAATACCAGCTATTGCAAAATATCTTAATAAAATAAAAGTAACAGTGATTCACTACTTTTTTCAGGGCCCTATCTTTAACTGAAGTTTTATTTCCTGCCTTATGAAAACACTAATGTAGGTAAAACATTAAATGGGGTGACCTCAGCTTGTGTAATGAAAGGTGTGTTAGGAGTTACCTATTTATACTATGCTACCAGTTCTTATGAAGTACTCCTGAAAATTTTCTTTAAATGAGAATTTAAAGAGCATTTTCTTCTTCTTTGATATGTACTTCCCATAAAAAGATTATAATATTTCTGTGCTAGCAAAGCAAAACTGCTGCTTACAGTACTGGCTAGTTCCACTTAAATAAAATGTGTGTGCTTAAACATAAAAAGCAATGGAGGAAAAAAAAATAGCAAATAGTTTTCCAGTACTTTATGTAATTCAATTTAAAAGCAATGTCTGGCAACTATATTTGGTATTTTACCACAAAGCGAAATAACTGCAAACACATAAAGACTCAAGACCTAATTATCCTTAAAAGTGGTCATAGCCCATTACTATATTAAAGTGAATGAGCACAAATACATACAAATATAGGTTACTAATTTAGGAATGCAGCTAAAGACAATTGCTAAAATGAATCAGTCTGTTCTGGAATGAGCACATAAAAACAGTTTTCTGAGTAGATAGTACCTTCTTGCACAATGTGAATTACAAAAAAATAAAATGTGCCGTCTGGCTCATGGCATGCAATAGAGGTCATGCCCTGACCCTTCAGACTTCCCTACCCTCCCTCCTTAGACACCTTTAAATCACTCCATTTGCAGTGCATCCAATACATTCCATTTCTTCCCATGCATCCAAGGAATTTGGAAGTGACAGTTAAAGTAAATAACCTAATATACTTGTTATAACTTCCTTCCTCTCCCTCACCCTTCCTTCTCCAATTAAATACTTATCCAAAACACTAATAAATAAATAAATAAATGGTAAAAACTCTAAAAATTCGAAAGCATTTGATCAATCATCACTGTACTGCAGATTACCTTACAAAACCACGTAGTTTTACTCAATACTTTCTATATTCAGATTAGATATGAGTTCAAAATGAATAGTCAATATTTTGATAGACATCTGATGGATTTTGATGGCCTGGTCCAAATTCTAACTCAAAACTGTGAATATTTTTACTTCCCTCTTCCCCATCTTTATGCTTTTTTCAGTAAATATACTACTCATAAAAAGTAATTCTTTCCTAGTTTTAGGGTTTATTGCGTGCAAACCTGTAACGCAAACCACAGCCCAAGCTCGTGAACTGGGTTTGCTGGCGCCCCCTCAGCACAGCTCCCCATGGGATGAGAAGGCAGTGGGAGCCCCACAGAACCAGCCCTCAGGCTGCTGCGTCACTCAGCAAACACGTGACCTTCCAAACAAGCACCACAAAATTACTTTATTTTCTGTTTTTGGCCCTCTGATGCACTACTATTTAATAGCAGGCATGTGATACCAGAACCATTCATGCTCTCTATTAAGAACTTCCTCATAACAACTCAGTGCAAAGTTAGCACTTGGTTTTCTTTCTTTTATGCCCAGTAGTCCAGAGGGTCATCAAGTTTCTTCTAAAAGGTAATGGCCTTCTATGAAAAACAATGTTTTTGATCTCATTCTCCATCAGTTTGGACCATATCTCATTTAGGAATTTTTATTACTCCTTCCAGTGTTATTCTACAATGTTTACTTAAATAGAGTTAATATTTTTTTAATTGATTCAAATATGTCAGGATTGGTGACACTGTTCATAAGAATTTCTTAAGAAATTTGTGTAATTTTCACTTGACAATATATCTGCCCAAGGCAACAGATGTAACCTCTTATATTTGGATACTTTCTTTGAAGCACTGTGTCATACAGCATTAGTTATAAGACATCTGAAAAAAACATTTGTCAAAAAAAGCAGAGCAAAATATGAACTATGGAAAGAATACATGGAATGAGCATGATTATTTTTTCATCTATGCAAAGAAGTTGGCTGTGATACTCTTCTAAATCGAATTCTGTGAAGAATGACAAGTTAGAAGACAACTTGGACAAGACTGAATGTGAAATAATGAAATCCTTATTTTTAGGAAAAAGAAGAAACAAAAATAGAAAACCAGAAATGGACTCCTCTAAGCAGATTTTAGGAAGCCCAGATACTAAGGTACAGACACATTTTAAAGGTATGAAAGGTTTATGAAAAGCTATTAGTCCTTCAAAGAAGTGACAGCAAAATGAAAACCCCCAAAGCACAGGAAGGAAAGGGCACAGGGTTCTTCCACAGAGCTCAAACACAAGACAGAAATATAAAGAAAGTTGAAACTAAGAGAGATGGTTAAGGATAAGTATATATATAAAAAAATAGTTAAAACTGGAAAGCGCAATTGAGGAAAGCATTGGGCAGATATTACAGAATCACAGAATCTTCCCACCAGGAGGTGGGAAAAATAATGACAAATGATGATGTTTGGATGAAAAAGATCTAAAGAGCACAATGAAGTGGAAACTGAGCAAGATTCACTGTTATGCTATTGCAAAATAAATGCAAGCACCAAGCCAGGCCATATAAAGAGGAATGCAGCCCATATGGTGAGAAGTAATCATTCTGCAGGCCCCAGCACTGTGTCTCGAATGGGGCACTGCCCCAGTGAGGTGCCAACGAAAAGGAAAAGTGCAGAGGAAGCAGCCGGACTGCTTCTCAGCTCAGAGGCCTGAAAAACATGAGCTGTGGGAGCAAGTTGAAGGAAAGTGGTGGTTTGAGAACTGAAGACAAGACCGAGGTGAAATACGGAACATGGTCCTCCCAAGTACATAAAAGATTCTCAGGAAAGTTAAGGGATAGTCAGATATCTCTCTTTTCAGCAAATAGTATTGTGCTGTCACTGCCATGAAAACTCAAACTGAAACTGCCTCTGTGAAACACACAAAAATGCTGTCTAATCCTAAAGCCAATTATAAACACTGTAATTCAGCACCTGAGCACCCTGGAGAATCATCATCAACTGTTAGAAGAGTCATCATCATCTGCCTTTTAAGAACAGTCTAGGTACACTTCTGCAAGGACTGGCATAGCAGAGAGACAGACAACTGGCATTTTGAGGTTCATTCTTCCTTACTTTGCAGTAAAGTACCTGCTAAAAGTGGTGGTGTTATCCACCATCATTCTGCAGACCTTGTGTCCTTTTGAACACACTGGTTCTGTATTTCTATCAATAAGTTGCTTTCTTAGAATATTCACTGGAAATAGAAGTTGTAAAGTTTTGAGTAATTTTTTTATTATTATTATTTTTTTAGAAATCAATGAATAATTCACATAAAAACCTGTCTGTAGAGAACAGCCTTTGTCAGAGAAGAATCGATCCCCTTTTAGACTTCTGACTAAGACATGAGTCATAGCTCAGTTGTTTCAGAGAGTCTGTGGCCAGTGCTCAATGGCTTCTTCTAAGAAACTGGTTCAAATCCACTTGCTGATATGCACTGAACATGCAAATAATACAACACAGCAAGTGTGTGCTGAAGCTGGGCTGAGGGACATGCAAAATCTCAGAGCCAAACTCGGAATTGGTGTTGAATCCTCAATTGGCTCTCATGCAGCACATCAAAAGGCCTTCCAAGAACAAGCGGGCCCTTCAGCTGCAAGATCTGGGGCAAGACTTCACCCAGTCCCTGTCCTACTGTAAAATAGGTTTATGATAAAGTCTTATTCCCTTAGATCATTATCAGATAAAATGTTTTGCTTTCTTACTACTGTAATAAAGGTGAAGATGAAATATCTAATGCCTCCTAAAGACATTTTTCCATTGCTTATCACACTTTCAAGCATGAACTTTATGGAATAGAAATTCTCATCTGGATACTCGCCTTCAGTGAAGATAAAAAAACATTGTGAAAATTTAGCCAACATGACTCAGTCATTTCCAAGCATAAGACAAAGAAAAAAAAACACATTGTTTTTCTCATATTAAAAGCCCGACAACACTGCTTTTGTGACATAAATTTTTGTATGCAAGACACAAATTTTAATTAAGGCCATCCACTGACAAAGATGGCAATGAAAGTCAGACGTGGCTTGCCTGCTTGCTTGCTTGCTTTTACAGAAGCCACTGCTAAGAAATCTTCTTAAGTATTTGAGGAAAATGAAAAGGTCTCTGAGTTCAAGACAGGCTAGAGCCCTTCAGTGTGGGCTTGACTTAAACCACACCGGCTCTAGTGATCTTCAGGGTGAAATGGATAAGCAGAAGTGAATTAAAACTTGAGTTAAAAACAAGGAGATGAACCACTATTGACCCTGCCCTTTGCCTTGCCCCTCCACAGGATGCTTTTATGCCTGAGGCAAACATCTGATCTGCTCATGAATCACACTGTGCTTCTATGTGGTCAACTAAAGGGAACTGAAGCTAGAGTCAGTACACGTTGCCTTGTTTGCCTACTTCTCATTGGTATAGACTTCTTGTCACTAGTATAGACTAGCAGTAAAGACAATTGATCCATATTTGGGAAAAAATACATTTTATACATTTTACATTTATATAATTGTGAGTACTGCATTAGACATAGGAGCACTCTGGATTGTGCTCACACCTCCGGGATGCCAGCTGTGCCACAGCCCTTGGGATTCTAACAACAACTGGCATCACCTGCTTCAAGTCACCTCCCATTAGCAACAGATAGAGCACCCTTGATTAAGCTTATAAAGTGTTGGATCAAAAATGCTTCCCAGAGTAGGGGAAGCTTTTCCCTGGCTGGAAAATCTAGCAATGACACATTTACTCTTTATACCTACTGTGTCATAAAGAGTAGGAAAATTGTTTTTATGCACTTATTTTCTGAAAGAGAAATTAGAAAGGAAAACAAATCTCAGTTAGAGCTATGCCTGCTAATTTTCAGCCCCCAAGCATTTTCTCACTGTTAGAAACAATTGAAATGTGGTGGAGAGCATCTGTAAAGAGTATTGCAATTGAATAGTAACTATCCTGTATTTTTTCTTACAAAAATGTTTAAAAGATAAATATTTTAATTAAAAATACATAGTTCCCAGTAGCATTACACTAAACAATTTTACTTTGTCTTAAGATTTCCTGTGTTGAGTGTCATATCAAGATACCGTCATACAACGGTCCATTTACAATAGCATCTGAGCTTATAAGATGTTTCCAGATGTCCAGTGTGACTCACAAGCACACTGTTTCAAAAGCAAAAAATAGAAAAATAAATTTGGCCTTGCTGAAAAAACCCTACAAACAACTCTTTTTTTAATATATTTATTCAGTTCCTTCTTTAAGAAGGAAATGCTGGAATTTAGGATGAAAAGATACTTTATTCATAACATTTCAAGTGGTAGATAAAAGAAACTGATGCTATTATCTGAGGCAATGTGGACATATATATATGTATTGTTTTTTCCTTGTTCCCTAGTCATACCAACTACATCCTATTTTTATTTTTGTCCACTTGGAAAGTTGTATCCAGGTCATATAGGAGCAAGCCTGTTCATCCACAGCAGGTTGAGAGGGTAACAGATCTCTCAGTATTTCCACTGCATGAAACAGCTGGGAGAAGCAGGCACATGTTAGTTCTAACTAATCCACAGTATTTGTTTCCATAGCACATTATCTGTATGCAATGTGGGTGCATAGTGTAGAAAAAATAGGAAAGATTCTGATTTTATCTTGTATCAAGATAACAAAATTTTATACAGATTAATCTTGCTGGTTACATGTGCTTTAGTCTTCCTTTCTTTGTAAATTCTGATCGCATAGCTGTATTGTGATAAAATAAATTAAAGTGCTATACAGTGATAAAGTGATTTTTATGTGGATGGACTTATCCAGATAAAACAAGAACAAACCTGCACTGCAATTATTATCTTCTGAACTACAAAACTGGGAATACATTTTCTGATCAATGTCTTGCCTGTCATATCTATTTTCATTTTTGTTAACACTGCAGTTTGTTAAAATCGAGCATCATTAAGGAAGCCAACCCCTCACATTCCTGAATAGTTACATGTCCCTCATGCAAACACGACTGCATTCCAGCCATCACAGGGAAGATACCTTTAACTACAATACCAGAAGGTAACACCGGAGGCTAAGGGAGCTAAGCACCGAGATACTATTTATTTCAATGGAATATATAGAATGGAATATAGATTCCTAACACGTGACCCTTTTCTGATATTTTTACACTGTGGGAAATTGTCATACTTTTAGGGCTTACTAAAGTAGAGAGCTTAGCATAAGTAGATGATGTAGTATAGCATAGGACATAGAGCATAGGGCATGGCATTCAGAAGATCTCACGATATCACAGGAAGTTAGGAGTATAATTAATACATGCAGTTTACTGATAATCCCATGCCATACAAGGCAAGAAGTAGAAATTAGTCTCCTGATTGGGCAGTAGGTGAGCTTCCGTATTTTACTGGAGTATATATGCAGACTGAACAAAGCAATGAACACCATTTGCTGCATCCTCATATTAGTGTCTGTACTCTATGGCCCTGGGCAAGGACAACCCCAGGTCAATCCAGCTAGCGAACGAGGCTTGCCGACCCCCTTCAGCAATATTACACATTGGCTGTGTTGGTGTGTTTGTCTTATCGTGACGTTTTCCAAGATGAAAATTGAGTATTTTCCAGTATGTCACTAAATATTAGCAAATATTTTAGTGAAATGACTGTAGTAGCTATTACTTCTGCTCTGTCTCTGATGACCAACTTTTGCAAATTTAGCCACAAACTGAGCAAGATGTGCTGTTTGCTCATTTTATGCTCAGTGCAGTTCTGATGTGATTCAGGACAAATTTGTTGATGCTGTACTACTGCTAATAGTAAAAATGCATATTTTAGTGATTAGAGGGAAAGAAATGAGGCATGTATTCTGAAGGATATATTTTTCTTTATTTGTGATTTTACTTGTTTATAGAACTGTAACAGTGTTGTCCTCAGAGCACGGCAGTGTTTTCAAATGTTGTTTATAATTCATGGATGCCATGAGCTGTGTTCTTTTCTTTGCTCTCAATAAACTGTGATCCAAACTTTCCATTAAATGAACCCATGCTCATTTCAACTCATCTTTCCAAAGTTTGCCCTAAACATTTCAAGAATTTCACTGTACAGGTGGAGATTTTACTCTAAATCAAACTGATTCTTGGTTAACATTCTCATTCTGTCTGTCTGGTAAAACATTTTCTAAATGGAAAAAGAAATCATATGTCAAATACACGGGCAGAATTTTCATCTGGGCAAAACTCCAGACTTGCAACTCCATGCTGTTGGGATGGGAAACTAAAATAGTGGCATGCTACTGGGAAAAAGAGCTTTAGTTCCTCTCTTCTCATTTCATCCATGAAACTCACTGCGCTATTTGAAGATTATGTTGCTTCAAGATGCAATTCATCTGCAACTGTTATTCATTACTAGGGGAATATTACTGCCTGGCATATAATTACCCATATATGTCATGTTCAAATAATATGTCCTCCTTCATATAATATATTAACAAGGTGTGGGTACTTCTGATTGAAGGACTTATGAGGAGTTATTTGTAAGATCAAATTTCAAACATTAGTACTTTGCAAAAACCTAGATAGACTACAGAAAAAATATTTGCAAATACTATTCAATTTACTTTAATTTTCAGTAACCAGTTTAACTCCAGCTGCTAGGAAGTGGTACTTACTCTACCACTGGAACTACTGAGTCAAAACATACATGTCTTTAATGGGGCTTTTGGCAAGCAAGGAACACATGCTATTATTAAGGTTAATACAAATAAACCTAATAGTTTATTTCACCCTCTACAAATAGAAGTCAATGTTTAGGGTAAAAATAATGTAGCCTAAAACACACAGTAAAAATATTTACAGAGATAAATCAGCTAATAGGGGCATTATATTTATGTTCATAAATTACGAACTAGAAGAAAGGTAGCTGACACCTACACACAGCACTCAGAAAGAAAGGAATACATTTTTAAAAGTTTAATGATATCAGTATAGAGCTGTTAACTTTGCAGGCTGAATTTCCTGTTCTAGAGAGAGTAGGATTATTAAACTTTGTGCATATTGCAGCTTTTTATTAATACTTGCTATGTCTTTCAGACTAAATGTTTGCCTCCAAACAAAAATTTCTTTCTTCAGAAGACATATCGTGAGAGCAATGTGCTGAAATTAATGGCGTAATAGTATTGGAAATTCGTGATTTAAAGAAAAACTTATGCTGTCTTTTCTGTGGAAGAAGATGATGAAATATTTTGTTAGATTGCACATATACTTGGAGACTAACATCAGATGATGCCCAGCAAATTTCATGCAGATTCAAATTAACTCATGACATTTAGCACAGACCCAAAGCTAATATTCATAATAATTTATGATAGCTTTTGGATATTCTAAAATGAATAATTTTAATATAAACTTTTTGCCTTTCAAATACAGTCTATCTGATGAGATTTGTTCAGCATTTATATGAATCAATCATGAAGAATCCTACCTATATGGAGGGGAACAAAGGGAGAGAATTAATGCAATTAAGGGACCTGGTTCCAGTTTCATGTCATATTTTCACACTCCAGTGAGATGGCAGTAGAGCAGGAAATGGAGGAGTTCCCATCAGCCTAGGGTGTCCTGAGCCTCCCTGCGCTCTCTGCTCTGGGTACAGTCTCCTTGGCTCGTGCTCTCCCAAAGGGGACCTGGCCCTGAAGTCCTGCACTGAGATACAAAGTATGGAGCTGCAACAAGGAAAGGCTCATTGAACTTAAATTCAGCTATAAGCCTGTTTCTATAGGGAATGTTCATTTCATGTGTGTGTTAGCTCATGCTACAAAATATGACTCTGTGTGCTAAAGTCATAATTTAGTAGAAATTTAAGAATTATTGAGTTTGTACTCCACACCAGATGGAATAAAATATAACCCTAGATGGTTTTCAGAGGACATGGCATGTATCATGCCTTGTTTGCCACTGAGTTTTTATGCTTTTTTTTTTTTTTTTACCTGTTTTTAGCTGGAAAGAAAAATCATGTGTGTGACACACAAGTTTTTTTTTTTCTGAATTAACCCATATTTTTTTCTGGATATTTTCCAAAAAGTATATTAATAATTGAAATTGCACAGAAAAAGTGCAAATTCATTCTGATGGCTTGGAAATATATGTAGTAAACTCACTAAATAGAGGCTCCTTGGGAAAACAAGAAAGTAGTAGAAGATGGAGGCCAAGAAGGCTGCTGTAGAATAACTGAAGAATTCTATTTCATTGATGAAATTAACCTATTTTTTTTAATTCAATTTGATGTTTTATGAGATAGAAGATGTTCGCTTCTGATGAACTGAGTAAAAATTTCCATAAATTTAAAGAAACAGGATATAAGGAATCTATTTGCAACACCCCACGCACTGTTGTGAGGAAATAACTAAACAGGGGTACTCACATGCTGTGAAAATATGTTTGGGTTTTACGTCAGTGTGTGATGAGGCTAATTCTGCAGGATACGCCCACAGATAGTTGTTGTACTTTTAATTTATTTATCATGTAAAAATAGCTTCAGGCTTAACACCCAGGCTAGCAACTGGACAATGACTAAAACAAAAATTTCATGCCCTGTCCAAAATTTTTCCGCAGGGTAAGATGAATATTTGGAAATACTTACATTGTTTAGCTTAGGCAAGCAAAGAGTAAAAAGAAGAAATCATTAACACTGTGGTGGTGGCATTCAATTGTTCTTCATGCCTGCTGGGTGACAAAAAACTGCAGATTATTTTTTCTTTAAAGAATGCTACTATCAAGAATAACATTTTCAAGTACTGGAAAAGCTTCTTATGGATATTGGAGAATGTCCTTTACTGGAAGATTTTAAAAGACAAACATCTGTCATAGATAGTCTCGGGTTAGTCAATCCTCTTCCAAGCAGGAAGATGTCTTGAGTGAATCTCTTGAGGTTCCTCCCAGCCATGAATGTCCAAGACACATGGGAAACAATGTGTAGACAAATCAGAGAGGTTGAGATAAAGGATGCATGAAGAAAGCATTTGTGCAGTGACTCACCAGCCCACGAGGTAAGCATTTGAATGGCTATTTACCATTGTTCTATTTGTCACCCAGATTATTTTATTACTGGAGAACAGATACAAACCCATATACCTCAGCTGCCAGACATTTTCTATTAGAATTTTTTTTGTCCTCTCTGAAAAGCAGCTTCGTTATTGGTGAAATAACTTGAGCAGACTACAGATAAAAAAAGGTCGTAAACTAGAAAAATCCCCTTGTAGTTCAATGCAATTTCGTTCATGATGAAGTAAGCTATAAATTGGAGAATATGGCATGTATACATTAAGAAGAAGATGTTATGAACCTCAGCAAATGTCTTTTTCCAGCAAATAAAGTTACAGCTATATTTGTTTTCTGATAAAGTTAGGTAACATTAATTTTCTCAAGTTCTGACCGATTTATTTAACCAAACAACACAAAACTAACAGACTGGTAAGCCAATACCACACACAAAATAACATGAAATGATTATAAAATCACCTAAATGGGATATCATTACTGCAGATGATAATATTCTCAAAGTGTTTTCCAAGTCTTTCTTTTAAACAGTATTGAAACTCTTATAACATTTTGTTGTATTATGAAATTTGTTTCCTTAAGTATGAAAGAGTTGCTGACAACTGTCACGGCTATTACTTCTTTTGCAATCATTGCTATCTAAGACACCTTTATAGATGCCTTTTACTACAGTAAAGTCTAGAAAAGGACTCTCTCAAATCAGTTAATATTGAAACTGTGATACTGAGTGTAGGCTGCTTAGCAAACACAAATTATTTCTTGCTATCTTTTCCACTGTTTCATTTATGAGTTTTTGCAAAATTCTCAAATTTCAAAAACTTTGACAATTTCAAATATGTTAAATGTACAGAGTCATTCTGGGTACAGTCTGCACAATGTCTTCATAAAGACTGATCATAGCTTATTGATAGAATTTTGGTAAAACATCTAGCAGTGATGGTAATAAGGGAGAGTAATGAGAATTGCACAGTAAAAGGATGTGACATCAAATTAATATATTTTCTCCCACCAAACTCTAATATTTTAAACAGTTAAATCATGCTACACATTCTTCTTTTTCAGGTAATTTTCTGTGACCCAGTTATATGCCTGAGGGAGCAGGTATTCTCCAAGTTCATCTGCAACAATATCAGATCATCTAAAGCAAATAAAAGATAAAGTGTTAAATCTTATCCTATCTTAAAGGTGACATAAAATCCCTTTTGTTCTGAAGTTGGCAGGTTTTGATTAGCTAGAGACTGAGCAGAGATTTACCATGATATCAGTCCTGCCAATTTAGATTAGGTTGTTTATTTTGCTAGAAAAAAAGGAATAATGCTAAAATAAGCTTTCCGTATAAATGCTTGAATTTTTCTTGATTTTTTTCTTTGTTTTTTTTTCATCAAAACATGAATATTCATTTTCAACAAAAAATAACTACAGAGAGAAAGGGGTTCAGTCTCCAGATGAAAATGATTTTTTTCCACTGAGACTGCTGTTACTCTATGTTGTAAGGGTTATACAGAATACTACACTAGACAGTAGTGCCCTCTTTGCCTCTCAAGAGTTAGGCTTCCGGGCCAAGCAAGAGGGAACTGGAGGTATAATGGAAGGTGAATTCTGGTCAGGTTACAGTGAAATAGAGTTTCTAAGTCCTAAATACTCAGATAAATACATTCCATTTTGAGCTTTTTCTCACCTGCTCGTGAGAGTATGCTTTGATTGTTTACAGTTCTAAGGCCGGATATGAACAGTCTTTCTTTTGCTTTAAAAGAGAAAAAACACATAAAAATTCTTAGATTTGTGGTAGCAAAATAGAAGAGAGTGTTAATGCTGTTAGTTGACAAAAGCAACCAAGATTGTACCTTACATTTTACCAGCCTTGAAAATAGTGTCTAGAATATGGGTCAAATAAAGCTCACTATTGCTGCGTTTGTTGGAGCTGTGTTTAGGCAAGAAATAGATAATTTTAAAGACAGTAGGTGAATACAGATCCTAGGTACCTATCTGCACCATCAACTACTGTCTGCCTCTTCACGAGTGTAAGTGTATTTGGAGCTCAATATGCACGTGTTTGTTTTACATGAATATGCTAGCCACTGATTCTTAACTTCAGCTTAACAGAACTGCTTTTAAGCTGATTTCCAAAGCCAAGCATTTATTTATTTCAAAAAAAAAAAAAAACGATTTGAACAGAATCAAGCTTAGCTCACTGCCAGGTTTCAGAGGAAGCTCAACAGCCCTAGGAGAACCATCCATTTGGGTAGCCAGAATACACAGGCAGTGAAACTGGAAAAAGAAAAGCAGTTCATAAACTGTTTATAGCAAAAGACTGAAAAAGTGCTATAAATGTTCTAAGTATTATTCTTGTTGCAACATCAGTTTGGGTGAAAAAAGGATGGTGTCTACAGGATGCAAATCAGCCACAGAAAAATGTGGTATTTGCTAATAGAAAATTAAAACCAGATCAATTGATTAGCAGAGGACTTCCTCTCTGATGAAGGGAAAAACTATTAAAGTTGTTCAATTTCTCATTGTACGTGTGGTAGGAGTACAAATTAACTCAAGTGCAAATTCAGTGAGATGTTCAGATCACCCCAACTTCTAAAAGTACAAATCAAATTTAGATGAAGATATGTTCCTGTCTTTATGATTCACCTAGAAACATTCATCCTATGCACTATACTATTCTAGCCCCTGATTAATTACTGAAGGTCTGGAAGAGAAATACCACTGCTGCGCTTCTATGGTCAGAAGAACCAAAATAAAGAGGCAAACAGTATCTGACTAGTCTCAGTCATCTTAATCATTCCTTCACATTTATATATCTTCATAACCACAAGATCAGCCTTAGCCTCTAGCTGTTACAGGGGGCTGGAAGTAGGATAACTTTCACACTACCTTAAGTCTTCTCACTATGATGAAGATGTGTAGGCCCAAGAAATCAATCAGCCCTTCCCTTTTCCAAATACCACTAGCGAGTCTCATTTCCATTCAAACTAATAAAGAGATCAATCCCTTTGACTTGGAAAGTCTTCAAGACTTGCAGAGTTTATAGACTAACAGAGAATTAACAAGCTCGGAAGCTGTGCAGTGGCATGGAGGACTTGCCATTTTTCCCCACAAAAGGAACACAAAAGCAAGGCCAGTCACAGACTTGGGACTCCACCCTGCCATAGACAGAGGATCTCTTTGGCCACGAGGGAGTTTACTCTGTCTCTCTCAGGAGGCCTCTGGCACCAAGCTCAGCTATCCAGGCTTCTGCCGCCAGTGTGGGAGGAGAATTAGTCCCATTTGTTTGGCTGTAAACCACATTAGAATAAATAGCTGGTCAGCCTTGTATCTGAAGCACAGATGTGCATGAGCCAGTTTGTTATACAAATCTGTTTGTCTTTTCTTGCTTTGAATACAACCCAAAACCTACAGAAAAGAGAGATAAAGATTACCCACACAAAAGCTATCTGTGACCTCCGTGGTACGCTGACCATTCTTGGGAAAACAACTCTCCATGAGCAGCAGAAGTGCTTAAACCTGATTCTCAACAGCTTTGTATCCCATGGTCACTTGCTGACTTGGTCCCCGACTCCACCTCTTCTCCATAGCCTGTGTTTACATTCATTTTGCCTGCTGGTGCAAGATGCAGCCTTTGATGTGGTGATGCTGGAGCCAGGTAGGACATGTGGTCGCTGCACCATTGAGGACAGCTTATCAGGCCACACAAGGTCAGATATCTGAACTTATAAACCTCACTTTGAGCTAGTATGGCTGAACTTGGCCAATTGCTCCAAAGTTGTTGATGCAGAACTACAGCAGCGCAACACAACTGAACTGAATTCCCTTAAAAATGCACAATACACAGTCACAGGTGACTGTAATTTGTTCTGAAGCATACCTCTCTGCTATGTTAACAGCATGTGATACTGTTTTAGCTACCCCTAAATATATTCATCCAGGAGTATCATAAATTCACATCACTTTTTCACTCTACTTTCCTGGCAGTAAAATATCAGGCATCTTTTTTTATCCTATCCATTGTAGATATGTAGATATGAAGCTAGCTGAAGAACTATCTACAGTTTTAGAGATTATTGGCATCTCTGAGATTGTTTCAAATAAATGCATTTACATCACAAAATATTTCTCAAAGCTTCATTCAGGAAGAATAATTTTATACATACTCATATTAATTCAACATGAAAGCAGCAATTACATAATTCAGAGAAGGTTAAAATTATGGAAACAAGAAAAATCTTTACTTTTAAATCCCTAATTCAGATTTAGCTCAGCAATTATTTATTCTTTGCTCTAACTGTTCAGTTACTCAAGCCATGCATTATTTCTGATAAAAATTTAGATCCCTTTTAGGAAGAAAGCTAGAGCAGAAGATCAGTTATTTTTCTCCTAAAATCTATAAGTATAATCTTGATGCTTTTAGACTGTCTCCCAGCAGCTGACATGGTCATGATCTCAGAGGCAACAATCACAGGTCAAATGCATACAAAGACTGAACTGATGTCTCATTGCTATCACAGACAAATATATATACTGCTGTTTTCCTATGTCCATTCTGTGGTTTCAGAAAGGACACATATTTTAGGCCTACTTTGCAATGTCTTCTAAGTTATCTAGAAGATATTCTTGGGAGAATCTTGGAAACGTAATTTATCACCCCTACAATTAAGACTTTCATCAGCCTTATTTTGCTTTGTGTCCCAGATTTGACCAATATATCACAGAATAGAGAGTGCAATTTGGATTGCTAAGTACAAAAGCATATAAAAAACCCTCCAAACTTCTGGATGTTACAGAGGTCATGCGTTTGGGGGAAGAGGATATATGCAGAACAAATATTTTCTAAATTAAGCTCAGTTTGCTGGTTTCAGGATGTTTGCTGAACAAGGCAGCTGGGAGGAATATGATTACTCAGTTCATAAACTTGCACTGTTTTCCAAACCAATATAGAGAGATATGTGTTTACTGTTTTGGTAGCTGCTGCTTAGTTGATTGGCAACTGAAAAAAAAGAATCATTTTCATGTACTGTCAAACAGAAATCTGCACTGGACTTCTGAAGAAATAAGGCAAATGGATTTAGTACCAGACTGGACTGGTAAAAATCTAAAGCTCTGAAAATTCAACAGTCATTGTGCTCGTTTACTTTGAAAGTGAGAAGCACAGTAACTGAACCCAGAGACTAAACTTAGTAAGATAGTTCAAGTTTTTCTATGAAACAGACTTGCTGTAAATCACACAGCAATAGCTAGACTTTGGCAGCTTGAAAAATGATAGTCTAAACTCTTTTGTTTTACTTCATCTTTAAAATACAAGTAATGGATAAGTCCTGATTATAAAATCAGCTACTCCCACAATTTACAAATTTGACAATATAAACAACTGCAAGGTCAGGGTGAAAGGGAGTTGTTATCACTTATATCTGTTCTTTAAAAAATTTGATTTATGCATATAGGGAGAGTGACTGAAAAGAAAAAAAAGGATAAGCTCTGAAGCAGATTTTATTTTCTTATGGAAAATGTAGTTCTATTTTGTACATAGGATCTCATTACAGTTTCATATATCCAGGGCACTCTGTGCAACACTTCAACTTCTCATCATGAAAAACAGAAACTGATGATCTCCTGGGAAAGCTTTTCTATCTGTGAATACCATGCTGAAAACTAAGTGCATCTGTTCAGAAGCGGCATACCCTTAACTGTTGCTTCCTAGTATTCAACTGCTAGTTCAAGTCTCTGAGCTTTCAAATTTCCTAACCTATTTTGGCAATGTTTTTTGCCCTATAGTTCATAAAATACTGCAGGTTCATGCACTGTATTTGCTTTGATTTTCCAAATGCTTTGTTTACACATGACTATGACAAAATTTACTCCGTATAGGCAAAATTGTAAGAAATACCACACAGGAGAAAATGCATCAAAGTGGAAAGGCACACATGAGATTTATATTTAGCACATAACTACTTTCTGCCTTGGCTTCTCTGTAGCCAACCCCAAGTGTGTTGCACTCACTCTGAAATCAACAGGAGATCCACAGACAAGAAATATTCTTCTATTCCTCAAATTCTTCTTCTAAAATGTCCCTGAGACACTGTTTCCTGCTTGAAACTGCTAATGTTAAATGCTGTTTTCTCCTTCTTCTTCTGCTGGTATCTTGATTAAGGTTTTCCACCAGCAGAGTGTATAGGGAATTTAATTAAAACCTTACTGCTTTGACACACACACAAACATGTTGTCTCTCCCTCTTTTGTCCAAGTGTGGAAGTCAGCAACCCTATCAGTTCTGTAAGATGTGGCAAGACTTCTTTAATGATGATTGTTTACAAAGAGATGCACATTATTTCATGCTTGCCATCGGAAATAAGCATCTGGTCAAGATAGTTGCTGAAGTTACCACTACAGTGAAATAAGAGAGGTGGATACCTCCCACAAGCAATTGATACCATCCTTGGAGAGGTATAAAAGGCATTTGGGGTCAATCACTCGGCAGCACCTCTTCTGTCTATATTGACTGCGCAGACAACTTTTGGCAATGAAAGATACTTAAGATCAACTATATGTGGTCTGCTATGGATTTATTCCTATGCACAGGTTTTCTAGTGTTGGCATACTTTAAAGCAAAACATAGAACTGAAATTATCATAGCCTTTTGGAGTTCAAATTAGATATGACTCATTGATACAGAACAGTAAATCAGCTTCATGTTATTAATACATGATAAATATATGTATAAATTATATATATATAAACATACATATATATAAATTATATATAATATATAAAATCTTCTTCCATTAATATAAATTTCTTCTACTCACTAACCAGTTTATTTCATCATAATACACTATAACAACTTAAAAAAATTCATGCAATGATATTTGCTGGAAACTAGGACTTTCAATTAAAATCTTTTTTTTTCAGTTTTACAGAAAATGGCTGCTGTAATTTGACACATAGAAGTAAATTTCAGATCTTTATTCAAATTGTAATTTGGCACTCTCATTCTCGCAAGTTTGCAATCTCATATATTTCCATTCCTATTCCTCTCCTTCCAAAAATCACAGAGACAATAATTCTATCTGGTCTCTGATTAACTCTACTAGCATACTGGAGGGAAGGGATTGACGTATCTAACTGTGTGGGAAGCAAATGAGAGTCTGTTCAAAAAGAATCTTTTATGTCATGAAGAACCAAAAGGCTTAGAAAGCTGAATACCTTATTAAGGTAATTTTTACAAATGCTTCATCCATCCATGTGCCTTTTGAAAAAATAGATTTCCTGAACCCATTCTTACTGTTAAAAACAAAGAATTTTCCTGTTGAGAAGCAAGCTTCTTACTTAACTATTCTTTTGTATTCTATAACTTACTATATGTATTCTATAACTATTCTATAACTTACTTACTATTCTTTTGTAGCTGTTCTAATCGACAATTGACTGACAAGATTGTTTTTCACTTTCATTCAGTATTGTCTGTACCAGTACTTTGACATAAGGTAGTAAGATAGAAATGTTTTGACTAATTTAAAATAATTTATACCAAACACAGATTGCAGTTAAAATTGATTTATATAGGAGATGTTTGTTTCTGATAGTTGTTTTAAGATTAATAATTCCCACCTCAGAAGATAACAGTGGTATTCAGGATATACTGTTAGGATAGAGTATATTTCTACCTGTAAACATGAAATCTGGGTACTTTACAGAGGCTATATTAGATTATTTTCAAGATAAATGGCATGTAGCTTCACCTGACATTTTATTACCTGGAGTGGGTCCTCATCCTTTGGATTTTTGTCCTTCCGCCCATCTGTGCACTTATTTACAGAAAACAGACCTCTAAAGACAAAGCAAGACAAAATCTTCTGATATCCTTTGTTTACTAGTACCTAAAAATACGAATCATATTAGTCATATGACTATTTAGAGACTTTATCTAGGCTTTGTGAACATACCTTGCAAATCAAATCTTTCCGTTGACATTTTGTACAAGATTAGATTACATTATACATCCTTTATTACATTATACATAATTATATTATACTTTTATTATACATCCTTAAAAAAAAGAGAGAGAGAGAGAGACCAGCTTCAGCCTTATTCACTTACTTATAGCCAGATTAGCACCAATGGGGAAAGATTGCCCCATACAAGATCACTGTGAGATGATGAGCTTTCCAAACTAGATTAAACACCTTCTGCAAAGAAACCCTGAATTCAAAAACTTAAGTAAAAATTTCTTCAAACAAAAATCTAACAAAAAACAATGTTTTTTCATGCATTTTTCAGGAGCTGAGTCTTTTAAGGTGACTGCATCTGGGCACAGAGGAAGAGGCCTCCTTGTCCCCACCAGTCCTTGCAGCAATAACCTGCTCATTCACATGCCCACACACAGCAGACCTGGCGCAAGGCCTGGGCAGCTACTCCAGAAACATGCAGCTGACAGGTAGATAAAAGGATGCTGGCACTGGTGCCTCTACTGTGGCTGTATCCTCTGCAATGATTTCATTTCTGACCTCTTAGAATGAGTTTAAAAGACAAATTAGATTGGCAATCAAATTCTTCTCTGATGGCAAAGAGCAGAGAAACAAGCCAGTACAGACAGGCTATTGTCTACCTGATGCTTTCCTACATGTTTGTTCAAACTTTTTATTTCTCCCATCGCCGCATGAATAAAGCTAGATGCTCACCCATCATCCTCCCTGTGCATCTCTCGGGGTATAACAATTCCCACTTGAGCTGGTTTTGGTTTACATAAGGACCACTCCAACACCTGAGGGTTATCAGCGCAGAGATATAGCCTAAGCCTTCTCACAGCTATGCCCTTACACCTAAGGCAAAGGAAATCTTGACAGTGACTCAATGTGCCAGATCTATCCACATGTGGGTTTTTCCAATAATTCAGCAGCCTGTTTAACCTGCTTTCCTGTTCTGCTGAGCTCAACAACATAAGTCTAATGAGGCTGAAATTCTGACCTGAGGCTTTAGACATTGTTGCTTTCTTCTTTCAGGAATATCCTAACCTTGACAACATAGCTGATACCTGGGTATCACCCTAAATATTTCAAAATGTGATAATTAAAAGCATTAGGTAGATTATTTCACAGTACAATGGGACTAGATATTTGGCAAGGTCCTTAGTTCTGTCCAGTAAGGAATGACCAAGCCTCTGTTACTACATCATGAATTCCTGAATTCCGAACACATTACATCCGGAGTGAATTTATAGACAATTCAATACTGATAAATATTCTTAATCCAAGCATCTTCACAGACCCAGGTGTACATGCATCTGAACATCAACTTGTTGAACAAGCATCGGTATATGTCTGCAATGCTGCCACAAAACCTTTGTGCATTTTTGCTACTTGATAGGCCATCTGTATGGATGCTTGAGAGATTATCTTGCTGCCGTAACAACGTAAGAGCACATTTTCTGTTTATTTCCTTTTTCTTATAAGACCAGAACTGACACAGAAAGAGAACAGAAAGTGAACAACTTCTTCAGCTATTACCAGCATATCAGTAATTCTTACACGCTATTTCCTCTGCGTAGTGATTATTGTATGATTATAGATAGAAAGCAAAGACTATAAGAACATATTTCACAGTTCTGAAATCAATAACCTCCAATCTCTAAAACTGGCATCTAATTGAGGCATGAATGCCTGGCTTACGATGTCAATTGAACGTCATTGCTCAGTGTTTTTTCCTTTCAGCTGATACCACAAATGCTGCTGCACGTTGTCAAACAGTATTGTTTAATTACAGTGACAGGAAAAGCCACCTACAAATGCAGCTATGAGCATGAGAATTGTACTCCTTCACACACCTTGGAAATCAGCCATATCAAAGGTCTTACATTATTAGAAACATATTTAATGGTATTACATCTATATTCCTCCAAAAGTAAAAAACCAGTAAGTAAGGTAAGTAATGTAAGTGGGGTAACCAGTGCCCTTTTGAAGGACTTTATGCTTTAGAAGAAAAAGAAAACTATAAAAGAAGGCATTTTTTTCACTAACAAAAACAAAAACATAAATAAGAACCTTTGCATGAAGAGTTGAAATCTATTTTGTGTCTTCCTGAAAGGAAAGGATTCTTCCAAGTCCTGTCCCACATACCTTTAAAAAATAAGGCAAGATAAGGCAAAGCTGTTACTGACCTGGTGCTGAGTTTTACCCATTCTAGGCATAAATAATATAATTTCAGAGGGAAAGATGGACTGATCTGATTTGTCAGACTGCAGCTTTTCAGGGTTTTCAAATGCTTGTAGTTGTCTTAAGAGAGGTAGCCTGGAGGAGCACAGGTAAGACTATAAAAAGACAGGAGATTAATTCCCTTTATTGCCTGACTCTGGTGTTTTTTTTCCCAAAGGGATTTTTGTTGTATCCATGACAGAGAAGACACAAATGAAAACAGACATGAGAAGGATTTGCAAAACTGAGCTGCCGAGACTGAGGCAAGGAAGAGAAACAGAGAAGGAAGAAGGAGAAAATAACAGAATAAGGAAATGGGATAAATTATTTTAGAAAGATCCACTGAGGAGGGACAGAATATGCTTAACTGCTAAGTCATTTGACTTAATTAAATCAAGCCTCCCAGTCTCACCAGAGATGTGTGAGACTTCCAGGGTCTTTGAGGCACAGAAGGCACTTAGTCAATTGAAGAATGTAGTAATTGATCATTTGCTAATTTGCAAGACATGATTTGAAAATATTTGCAAAATGTGTTTCAGCAGTTGCCATCTCTTGTTGCTATACTGCAACTATCTTGCTGTTCTCTGCTCTCCCAGCACCTTCAGTTTCCCGTATTTGGAGCAGATGAACCAAATGAACTCATTTCATCCATAAAAGATGCAAGAAAATGCACATTGCAACAAAATTCTGATAGCCAAACACAATTTATTATTCAAACCTTCCCGCGATCCTGTACCTAACCGAATTTTTTGGGCTTTTGGAAAAGAAAAATGCAATTCAGCAGGGTGGGGTAACACTGTATTTTAAAAAAGGAAATTTCCCGTATAGACAAGCTTCCTGAACTGCTTATGTGACTAGGTTAATGCTTTCAAAATACAGGAAGCGGTTAGACTCTGAAAGTCCTTGCTTCACAACAAACAGCATACTGCAAATGAAACTGCAGTCTTTTAGTCAGGAACTCACTGTTATTTTCCACATAACTTTCTGGTACAAAGCTAAACTGTGTACGTAGCTGTACAGTCTGAACATACAATTGGCTATGGTTCACTTCGCTTCTTTTCCTAAGAAGTTGCTCTTACTGTAAAGGAAGAAGTTGCAATTTTATTATCGTAATAGAAACAACATACAAACCCACAAAGAAACTTCAGAGAAGCTTTGGCTATCCCATAACATACTAACTTCATGCACTATATGGCAAAGAGGAATAATATTAAAATAGCATGCTAATCTTTAATACTCTTGTTCTACTGATGATCTACTGTATTGATACTTTTCCTTAAATCACAAGAGACTAATCTTATGACATCAACACTTCAGAAGTCCAAGGAATGAAAATAATAATGAAAATAATATAAATGCATTGCTAGTTGTTATAGAAGTGACTAATAATTTAGATGTGTATACACCTAAATAATAATGTTTATGCCCATATAAAGTCAATTAATATTTTGGTACTCCATAGCTCTGGAAATAAAGCCACCTAACGATTCACATAATAAACTTTACATTGCACAGCTTCAGCTGCAAAACCCTATCTAATTAAAGTAGTGAAGTGTTTGCTTCATTTCAAAGGCCATTGCTTCACATAAACTTTAGTGCAAAAATTTTAGCACACAGTAAGTACTCAAGAATTTTCCTTAGACAAGCATATTCACCATCTATCACAAAGAGAATATATGTATAATCTCATAGCAAAGATAGTGGCTTTAGCACCAGTGTCCCTTGATGCTAATTCACAACAATATGACTTCATATACTCCAAACACATTGTAACTGAGAATTCAGGGACAGCATTACTAAAAGCAAAAATTCAGAGAAGGAATCATTTCTGAAATGCTCTCATTGAGCCTTTAACAAAGTCTTCATCAATGCTGAATCCATCTATGGTCCTTTCCCTTCCGCCTGCCTGCTTTATCCCATTAGCCTATATATTAGCCCATATCCTAACCCATTAGCCTGCACACACTGCAAAGTCCAAAAAACTAAGATTCCACATCTGTGTTGTAGATTAACAGGAAACAGTACCCTGGCATAATTTAATTCTGATTATAGATGATTTGTATTGTTCATTCAGCTGCCAGCATGACTTACATTCACAGTTTTGGTTTTATTTGCACATTATGATAAGAGCAAAGAGGAAAGGGAAACAATTACTTTACCAAATAGCATCATTTACTTAATAATGTTCTTGCACCTTACACTGCTTAGCCATCCCACCGCAAAGGTCCTCTGGATCACAGATCACAGATCACATTCCTCCATCTTTGCCTAAATCAAAAGCCTTCCGGGATCTACCAGCATGCAAACACCACGTATGGAGCAAAAAGCGTATTTTATGTCAGCATTTAATGGTTTGAAGCTTGAGCCACAACACAGGAGACACATGTCCCTCGTTTGTCTGGCAGAATTTGAAGTATCTTACATCTTGTAAGTAACTCTACCATACACGACAGGAGCAAGAAAAAGAGTGTTTCCTCTCAAGTGTGTTCTACTTCATCTGGAATAGCTTGTTACCAAGTTGTTAGAGAAGATAGAGGAAGAATTCGGAGATAGGATTAAAAAGCAAGCAAATCAATACGTGGTGTTGTAATGAGATAGGTCACGTGGGGAGAAGAAGACCAGAGTTCCCATGTCCTTTCATGTCAATAGTTAAAGATCACTAAGTACTCCTTGAACTTGGAACTCAATTGCCCATTCTTTAGCTAAAGACCGTATCAATTAAATTATAAATTGGTTCCCTTGCCTTTTTTCTCTCTCTGATCACTGCTAATCAATATTTAATTATTCTCTTAAAATGTAGAATTGCACTTATGTGCAACACTTGGATTCACACCCTTATAACTAGAAAAGGAAGAAAGTTGCTCTTGAAAGCAGAGGAAAGAAATGAAACTGAGTTTTCTGCATGAATTGGCTGTCAGGTAAGACACCCAATATTCATAAAGAGCTGTAGTAGAAGTATAAATGCAAAGTAGAAATGTGTGCATTAATCTCCAAAGGATATGGAAAAACTTATTCAAATAGCATTGTTAATTTTCATTGCTACACTGAATAGTCATTTCCAAATGATTATTGTAGGTCCTCGTTTGGGAATTTGTAAACATCCCTTGTTTCTAACTTAAGTTCAGAGCTTTCCGCTCAAAATTTATAAATATTTATGCAACTCATGAAGGATCAGGTAGTTGATTTTACATTTATGTCCATCCATGGTTAAGACACTTTTTATGTGGGATTATTTACGTACTCATGTCTGAAATATTTGGGTTCAAGTCTATTTTTTCAAAGTTCTTGGGATCTGCGGAAACTTTACCTTTCCTCTCAGCTTTTAATTCAGAAAAAAAAATATCTGTGGAAGAGTGTAGTTCTTTAGCAACGAGGCAAGGAACTAACAACCCTTGAGATCTTCTCATCTTCTCCTTCCATGTATATTCTTTCAAGTGCTATTTGTCCAGAGAGACTTTATTTTTATTCTAAACTGAAAATCCTTTTTAAAGTAGGTCAGAGCTATATGCAAATGTAGTCATGCAAAATAGAGGGATGTGCAAAGAGCCCTTTCCTGATGAGGCAACATCCTTGCATGCCAGGTTAGAGACTCCCTTTTATGGTCAGAAGTGTGATTACCTGTTCCACGCCTGCTTGTGAAATACATAGGGAAAAGGCACAATCCCCAGAGTGGTTTAGCAGGTGCTTGTTGAGCCTCTGGCCCAGAAGCACATACCTGCACACCTCAGAGCACACTGACACACACCAGCTCATGCACCTCATTCAGATGTGGCTTCCTTGGTATTCCTCCATCTCCCCTGTCCGCTTTTGGCTTTTGCTAAACTGGGTGTGTGATTACCCAAGCTTACCCAAGAAACTGGAAGTCAAAATTGTTTTAGTATATTCTTGGGGTAATTGATTGTATCCAGAAAGGTCCCCTAAGTACAAGGCTAAAGGGCTGTGGTTGGGACAGCCCCTGCCTCACCTTCAATTCAATCTGTAAAATAAGAAATAAAAAGATTAATAAAATAGAAGAGAGAATCCAAAAGGACAAAGAGGTTTGCAGTCTAGCAAGTAGGATCTTAACAGAGAGGAGAATTCAGAGTCTTTGTCCCTGCTCTCAGACACATTGCATTTTACACAAAAACACACAAACAAACCCTAGAGCCCCAGAATCTTTCCTTTCTTACTTTCTTCACATATGGGGTAAAAATAACAAAACACTCTACCTCATACCAGGTTAGGAAAGTCTTCTCTGTTGAGGAAATTAATTTTTTTACAAGAGTTCAAACATTGGTTTCTGCTGACTGTTCAGCTATCACTTATATATCTTTTCTCTGCTATACAGTTAGAGAACTTCTTTTCAGACCTTTTGCTTTAACTGTGCTTCACCATTAGCATTCGTTAGCCTGCTAGAATATCCTGCTATATACTTCCAGCCATTCTAGGATACATATGATTTGGTTACCTTTCAAAAATAAACCTTAATACTATTAATTACTAAGGGACTCTACCTTACTTACCAAACCTACCTTGCCTTCCAAAGAACTATTCAAAAATGCAGCTGCTGTTGTTTCTTAGGATTATTGTTTCCTAATATGACTAAGTGGCCTAGGCACAGCTTAATAGATTTTGTCTTCCTTTTAATAACTTGGTTTCGGTGTCAGTATATTAAAAACTACCCCTCTGGTACTACAGAGGGACCAACTAGCACAGCAGGTTTCCATGCAAGTTCACAGAACTTGTCATTCCGGTTCCATTTTCTGGGTTTGCTCTGCTGCACTTTCTCTGCCCCTTTAGGGATCCAAAGAGCTTATCCAAAGAGTTCATCTTTCTTACAGGTATGTTACTTACAAGCAACAAGGGTGCTTTCTACAGCTCTTCTGTCACCAGGCTGGCATAAAGATCTGTCCATGTAAGAATTAACTTGACTGAGGGCATGTCCTTGGGACTCAAATATGCTCAGTATTGTAGTGAGAAAAATAGGTACAATATTTATCTTTTCTTGCTCATTCTTTAACATCCAAAATTTCAAATTCAGAAGAACTCAAAAAATCAAAGCAGAAGCATCCATTTTATATTAAAACCACAAAGAGATTCGTACAAATAGACCAAAACTGAAGTTCTATGCTAAGAATTTTGCTGTTTGAGAATAGTCAGCATGCAGTTAGAATGGGGCTAGAATACATTTTTGGTTCCAACTCCTTTCCTAGATTAGAGTAAAATCCAGAGGTGAATACTCCAGGTTCAGTGAGAACACACAGCCAGTTCTAGATGCAACGTGTGACAACCTCACGCCAGAACTTTTAATGACAAAAGCATAAATTGACATAAATCCACTTCATTCTTGAGGTGAAATTTTTCAGGGACATGAAGTCAATGTTGGCTGCTAGTGGCTGAAAGTGAAGCAGATAACCAAATAAAGATGAAGTAATCTAACTGAAATAACTGGTATATCTTGGCCATATCGTTTAAAATGTTTGTGGACTATAGATTTAGATGAGTAAGCGGTTTACAGTTTAGGATTTTTTTAGAAATTTCACTTTTCCCAGGAAAATAAATTCTTTTTTAGCTTTTGTGTTTAAGTATATGGATGTTTGGTTGCTTTTTATTAAAGAAACAAGATGATTGACTTTACTTGAAGTGCTACACAAATGTGATATTGTTAGGTTATGCAACAGAATATATGATCATATTTGCCTTCATTGTTTCAATAGTAAATTAGGATTCTCCCTATGTTACATGTGCAATATATGTTGTACTGAATTGTTGATCTCACTGAAATAGAAGAAGAGGAAGAGAAATTATGTTTGGTCAAGATAACTCTCATCTCACTCTTTCCTAAAATGGCACTTCATCTGCTAGGGAAAATAAACATAGAATCTGAAAGCTAATAGAGCTAGCAATCAATTGAAAACAAAGCTAAAAAAGAGTTGCAACTATTCTTCAGCTTAATTAATTCCCTACTTATTTAGGAGTAGCTGAATTTTCAAAGCATTTTCTTTATCCACATAACAGGGAATGTTTCACAAAAATTTGGAAGAGGGCATCCAAACAGCAGCTTGGAAGGCCCAGACTCAAGATCCTTCTCTGATTTATCCACAGCGGGTGGATACAAATTTTCGGATCAAATAGCAAGAGAAGTATCCTGTCCTCTATCTTTAAACAAGATCTGCAGGCGCTCTCCTTCTCCAGGACCAAGTAGCACAGAGGGGTTACACAGGAACTGGTTATTTACAGCAAACATTTCCAGATAGCTCTAGTCTCAGTAAAGCATGGAAAAGAAATAAAAGAACAAATGAATACAGGGGACATGTCAACACACTGAAGAAAACTCACCTCAAGGCAAGGAAAAGTGGAATGCCCTTTAAGAGGTTAACAGGAAGAAAAACATTTTTGTATGTACATTCTGAGCTGCATTTTGAACGTAAATCAACTGTACATAAATCAAGGGGTGAATAGTTCTCCCTAAACTCCCCAAAAGAAAGACAACTTCTTTGTCAGCTTGATGTTACTAGTGGCAACATTTCTCAAGCCCCAATTATATGTTATCACTATCGGCATTGTTGTTTTTTATTAATAATCTCAGGCTGTGTACGTCAATCTCACGACTTCTGAGGTCAAACTAAGAAAGAAATTGGCAAAAGAGCCAGAGCTTGGGAGAAGCATTTATTCCTTTTAGATTCCTTAACTGCTGATTTCTTACAAGCTACTCACTTCAGTTATTCTTTGAAAATGATTATGGCTGTGGATTACATTTTAGTATGTATAATAGAAGTATCTTACTCCACCTTTAGCTCAATGCATATGCAGTTTTTAAACACTAGCTTATTACTATGATGACAACATAATTTTTTACTGTTACGCACTTAGCACATACTTATTTAAGACTATTAAGAAGATTCCTTTCTCATTTTAAAATGGCTATAAAATATGCTATTATTTATTTTGCTCTGAAAAGTAGATAGGATTCTGAATACATGTAGTTGAAATATGTTCTGTATCTGGGAAGATAGACTGAAAATAGTCATGCATAGATCAAGCTTACAGAGCAATAATTTTCAGCAAAAGCCAATGACACATTGAGAGCAGATAAATTAATCCACTATAAAACTAAAGATTTCTTGGATACTGCCCACCATTTGTAAATATTATCCATTTGGATGTCTTAGAAACAGCAACATACAAGAAGCATCCAAACTTTTACAACTGGCATTATTCTAGTGTTCGAATAAATATTTCCTTTTCTAACCACAGCCCATTCATTTATTTGCTTGTGCTCTTATTTCCTCTGGAATCTTTAACTGTTATGGAAAAACCCACAGCCAAAAAGGAGACATGAGGGAAAAATGACAGTGTTTCCATTTAGACTTCTGTCACATGCTACAAACCTAAGGATTTCAATAGATCCACCACAGTCTGCAATATCAGCACTATCTGTGGTATTTGTAGTATGCTGATCAGTATCTCAGCACCAGAAAAATATTTTTAAATGACCAAAGTGAAGTTAAAACCAGCTCTGAGATTGTCTTCTTCGCAATCAAGCCCTAAAATCTGGATGCACTTTCTTCTTCTTTCCCTAATCCCGTGTGACTCATTGTCTTTCAGTTTTCACTTAGTCTTTGGTAATAAGCTTAAGGGGTAAAAAAAATGAAATTTTTTTATTTGACTTTAAGGAGAGACAGTCTAGGATTTGTTCAAACCTCCTCAGGGAAGAGGCACTAGAAAGGCCTTCTTGGGAGTTCTTTGAATAATGCAAGGTTGAGAGGTTTCTTCTCCAGGGAATTCACCTCACCCCATCACGTTTTATGAACTCTTTCCAAATACTCGCAAAGAGTGAATGTGTTTTGAAGTGGTAATGATGTGGACTTTATATTTACTTGTGGATTTTATATTTACTTGCGGATTTTATATTTACTTGCATATATTTGTTTGTGTGTATAATAGGTTGTCTCATAGAAAGAAAAAGTAGTTTTATCCAGCTTTCCCAAAACATTATTCATTTTCTTCCCATGCATTACATCCTAAAAACAGAACAATGTGCTGAAGAATTAGTTCACTCAGTAAACTTCTCAAGAAGATAATAGAAATTCTTTTAATGCAACTTGACTTCCCAAAGGATGTTCTTATGCAGATAGATGTTTTATGAGACAGGCTGGCCTTGAAATGAGATGCATCAGAAGCATCTAGAAAATATGTTCCTTCCTCAACTGAGACTCCATTATTCATTCTTTACATATGAACCTTTCAGCATCATGATCCAAGAAGATTATTTTTGACAAATCTGCTCTTTCCTTAGCACACCATTGTTTTGCAGCAGGATGAAAGACAACAAGGATCTCTGCAACTGGCTGATGAAGTTTAAGTTCTGAGATCCATAATTATAATTGCCCCTAAGATTGTGATTATTATTTGGTACCAGAAATAGTAGCACTGTTAAAAAAACATGTTAAAAGGTTTTAGAAAATGTTTTGTGGATAATGAACTGTAAAAGACTGTGGCATATGAAGAAGGTTTTTTACTGTCTGAGGGCAGGGGCATGGACTCCACTACTAGGGCCCTTTCCAGTCCTGTGTTACTACTATTACAGTCAGAACATGGATATCAAGATTTGTTGTTGTCTGCACTAATTACTGATTTGTGTCAATGTCTTGTTAAATTAGCTTTCTGTTTCCTTTAGGTGACATAGATAGACAAGTCATCATTGAGAGGAGGAGGCTCTGTGGTCTGCAGTCTCGAGTTGATGGTACAGTTTGGAAAATGCAATGATTGCTCTGAAGGAAATGTGACTGAATTTGGTCTGCAGTTTGTGTATCATTTCTCAACCACAATGGAGACAACAATAACTTTTTTTCCCCCTTTAAGGACATATTTTCTTTCAAACTTACTGTTTTTGACTGCTCTCTTAGCTGACGATCTGCAAAGAACAATCTACATGTTCTTTAGAAGACCTGTTGTTCGGGAGGTAGCGATAATACTTTCTGAGACTGCCAGAACATCTAGTGTTATATCCCAGAAATATTATTAAAAGCAAGAAAAAAGCACAACAGACCCATCAAAAAGACAGACCAACTACAACCCATTTTAAATGAAAGCATGTCAGCCAGTAAATGTGCAATATTTACAAGACTTAGCTATATACCTGTTTAGTAGGCAGGCATATCAATCATTAAAGATTTAAAACAAAAATTTGCTCACTACTTCCAGGACAGTCTTTAATCTTACCTGGTTGCAGTAGTATATTTGTCAATGAATGCCTTAGAGGAGAAACATTTTTTTCCATTTTTATTCAGAAAAATGACCAGTACTGACATTATATCTAACAATGCTATATTTATCAGTGCATGCAACGTTTCCTCAGAGTAAAGTAATGGTTAGGTAGCCATTTGGACTTGGAAATCTCAGAGAACTCCTCAAAAGACAGTATCATCATATCCATAAAGCTGGGAAAATCTGAGAGTCAAGAAAGTGATACTAGAATTTTCATTTTTCATTGTTTTATATGGGTTGCAGTTCCCAGCACATATTCCACATAGACTCCTATTTGCCATTACCGTTAAGATAAGCAGAGGAGAGACATGTGGTTGGAATCTACTCCCAGGATGAATCATAGCTTCTTCCCACATGAAAAGTACACACCAGAGGAAGGGGAAATAAGATTTTGCTCTTAAAACATTTCCAAGCTGTTTAAAATACAATGCTTTTGAAAATAGAAGGTTTTAACTGAATAGACTAAGAGAAAATATAGATTATAATCAGTAAAACTTCACAGAGTTCTTCATACAAAAACATCAGATATTTCTTTTTGCCTTGAGAAAGATTAATGGAGACTTTGAAATAAAATTTACTGACAACGGCAGATTTTACAATCACAGAAAATACAGGGAAAGAGAATGAAAGGAGGGAAAGTGGATTCATTTCCCTGATGTGTGGTAGATATTTTGATAGAAAATGCAAGACATTGAAAAGTACAAGGCTCAGTGTAAAGTGATTTTCTTTTCTCTTGCCTCAGTTACACTGAGTGTTTCTGGTAGATGTCTTCAGGCAGCAGCATCCATGTCAGAAGCTCTTGTACAGCCAGATATCCACAAGTACGTGCTAAATGACATGTTCAGAAGCATCCTTTTTAACAAGCTCATGTGCAAGTCATTTTAAAAAGGTACCCGTCCTAAAATTTTGAGTCAGAGCTATCACTTTGTACTTCTGGTACACTTCTGGTAAGATCCTCATGAAGATAAACAATATTGAAGTGCATTTCCTGCTGGCATTTAACCCCAGTTCAAAACATTTCTTAACTAGAAGATATAAAATAGTAACTGTTCAGAGGGCACAACTCCCTTACATGAAAGTCCAGAACAGAGCTTAGCATAAAACTGTGCCTTTCTTAAAGTAAGAATCTTCCTGAATTAAATGAGGACATATCTAATCTATTCTCATCTCTACAGGCATCATCAAAATCATCAGCAAAGGATACCAATAAATTGCAAAGTGTTTTCAATTTTACAACCAAAACATCCTGGCAATTGGATAACACTTTGAGAATCATGTCATACTTGAAAAGGGCTGTTAAACTCAGAGCTCTTTGGAGTGCATCAAATTTCAGATGTGATCCGTCTCAGTTAAACCTCTGGCTTTCTGCATCTCAGAGCCTGTTTCAGAACCTTCCACAGATCATCCATTAACTTATGTTACATCAAGTACACATCCTGTCTACTTTCTGCCCACCTGAAAGATTAGTGATGAAAAAAGGATGGAAAATTTGAATGTTTTACCCTCAGCAATTGTAACAGCCTATCGATCAAATGGACACAGCTCCACAGTTTTCCCAGCATTTGGGAGAAGCCAGGATACACGTCTGTTATAAAAGTGGTTTTACAGAAAGCCTACAGGTTGCTACAGACAAGCTTGATTACTATATGAAGTCACTGTGAGCTCACATATAATTGACAGCAAAGTCTGCCTGTTAATAAGTCAAGGTAAATAGCAATAAAATGTGTCTATATTAAGCTAAATTTGAGGTTTAGTTAGTTAATCTTTGTCTAACCTCACCCTATAATCCTAAAATAGACTAAGAACCAAAGCCCTTTGAAAACTTGCATGGGATTGTGACGTGCATGGCAATGATTTTAGCCTGCTAGTATTCACATGCAAAACCTGCTCTTGGGCTTTGTGTGACAAAAACTAGTTAAAAATAAAAGCAGAACCAAAACAAAAATCCTAATTTCTTTAGTTATGCCTTGCAGCTATCTTTTAGTCCAATTTCACAGTTCACAAAAATTACTGCAGAGAGACATTTCAAAATGCCAGTCTACAACAATACAATAATATTGCATATAATTCTCCATCTCCCCTGGCTCTTTCAGCTTACAAAAGTTTTCCAAGGTCTATGCTTTCTAGACTTGACTTAATAACCAAAAATATTTAAGAGTTGTCAACACTTCACTAGCAACTTATCTTGTCCATCTTGAATAACATGAAATTTCTTAAGGTTACTGAGGTGACACGCCAAGAGCATTTCGCCTGCTGTTCTGTTCTGTTAGGAAAGTCTAACAGTTAACAGGCTTTATCATTCTGGAGAGTAGATAATGTCAACTCTGAAGCCATTCTAAAGCTAAATCAAAGTGGAAATCCCAAGGAGTCAACTCACGATTAAGCAATATGCAAGAGTTTACAGAAAAGTTGAAA
>JAUBOD010000667.1:3198879-3219052 GCA_032353885.1 Nothura maculosa
TTTTGTGTATTTGCTTTAACATAAGCCTTCCAGGTGAAGCATCTAGGGAATGATGTTCAGAGGTCTTTAGCAATTCTTCCATACCTTGGGAAGAACATGTGATAGAAAATAACTATAAAGAGATTTATGGGAAAGATCCAAAAACAGAAAAAAAATACAGATGCTCTTTATAAAGTCAAGAAAACAAAAGTTTTAGTAGGATAGAGGTTGAATATAGGTTCTTAATTCTCAATTAGAATCCCAGGAAAGCCTCTGCTCAGGTAAAGCAACTGCATATATGGGCATGCATGATGTACACAGCATTTTTCCTCTAAAAAAGCCAGAATGTACATGTTCTGCATGGGACAGGACGGGTAAGGAGGCACACTAGTGATCCTGAGGTACAGGTGGGCACAGGCAGGCTACTGATCCTGAAGCAGATGAGTGGTAACAGCCCAGCACAGTCTCTAACTACCTGCAGGCCCTGAAGCACCTGCTACCTTCCTTTCAGCTCAACTTCAGCCTTGCTTGGAACAAGGATGAGCCGCATTTAACCACTTAAAACCACTGCCTGGAACCACTGCTCTCAGTCAACTCAAAGCTGTTCAGTTATGTTGGTAATGTTAGACTTCTCTGCCCCAAGGATGAGAATACAGGGTTGGCCTGTTTCTGCATGGGAAGAAGAGGATAAGATTTGAAGCTGAGATGACAGCAGTGAAAGTTCCCTGCAGAATATGCCACATGACCTTGGTGCAGCCACGGGCCAAGGGAAAGCCCAGCTGCTCCTGCCACTCCAATTCCTATTAAGTGTCCCCTACAAGTCTTTATTTCTCAAGATTACTGGCAGTAGCAGCCTTCTTGGCTTTGACTTTTCCTGTCCTACCATACTGTCCTCAGGAATTCTTGGACCTTTACAACCACCTTTCTTTGCCTGTGACAAATGGAGAATAAATGCCTCCCTCAGTTCTGGATCTGAGATCCAGAAAAGTAGAAGCATATATATTGGAGTTGGACTCAGTTATTTTGGTCACTGTAGGATAACTGTAGATCACACAGAGATCAAACCTTACATATAGAATGGACAGGATCAGAACTAGTTTCAGGTTCCCAAGTATTCTTATAGGCAGCATATGGTCATCTACTTCCAAGATAGCATCCAGTCAGCCTCTGTCCCAGCACTGACCAAACCTGGAAGCATTTCTACCTCACTAGGCACTCAAATAAAGCAGATCTGCAGGCTGAGGAGCACACTCCTTGGCAGGACTGACTGTTTAACACTCCTAAACTCTATTGTGAACGAAAAGTTGTGTTTTTCAAAATGAAACAAAAGAAAAATATTATTAACCTTCAAAAGATCTTTCCATACTCTAGATCCTGAGTGGATGGGAGTGCCTTAAGAACAGTTTTGACTTCAATACTGTAGCTTCAAGGAGAAGCTGAAGTGTAGAATTACTCCTGCACTTACACTTTAGCTGGCAGTTATCAGTGTTTGGCATCTACAGATCACCCTTCTAAGGCATCTCAGGCAGGTGGTGGTCTGCATAGCCTCCCTGGTAGGCATTGTCTACTCTTTTTAACCTTGTAATATTTACACAAGCTTTAGTATGAGATGATCTTCTAATGTCTTATTCAGTATGCCTAATTTCTTGATCCATAGATTATGTAGCTCTGATAGCTATGCAGCATTAAAATGGACCTACCAGTTGAGGTAGCTGATATGTGACATGTCCCAACCACACCAAGTGCTTGCATGATCAGAAATGTGCTGCTTCCAGACATCTCTGTGAGAAGATACTGCTACATACATAGCTACATCACATAACAGGACTCCTCCTAAAAACTTCTCTCTGCAGGAGAGAGAGATTTCAGCTTCAAGGTAAAATGTAGGACTATATCTGGGATACAAGTGACCTGAGACTTTTACCTAAAACCACTGCAAGAAGTCTGTAACGAGTAAATTGAAAGAGTTAAGGTCTGCAAAATAGAAAGCAGACAGAAAATATTTTTGCCATAAAGATAAGGAATACAGCACACAGGAGTTCTCAAATCATTAAACTGCAGCCTAGATTTCTGCAACTGCATACAGAAAAGCCACCATAGACCCTGAAAGCTATTTTGCCATGTTGCCAAATAGTCCTTTCCAGTAAAGCTAATTAGTTTGAATGCAATATGATGCACACTTAGCTATGCTTTCTAGTTGCTAGACTGGCTCTTTTTCCTGCTGTCTTTACAGTCTTTACACTGGTTTGTACTGTGAGGCTTGCATAGCCTTGTTCACTCAGTCTGCCCACAGAAATATTAGGTCAAGATCACCACATAATTCGTGTGTGATCCTTCCTGCAATCACCATACAATGGAAGAGGATTAAGGACAGCAACACTCTTAACTCCATGAGCCCAGCAGTGATAGTCAATACCAGCATATTTATTTGTCATGCTGCTAGCTATACTGTCCAGATACCACATCCATTCCACACTGCTGCCAGGAGATTAAACAAAATTATCACCAATTAAATGTTAATACTGTCTTAAGGTAGGTACAATGTCAGTACCCAGTATGCCAGATCAACATTCTTCTGCCAATATACATACACATGCCTGCATGTTCTCCTAGGGTGTTGGCTACTGCTGGAGACTGTGTCACACACCCAGAGTACTTTCGATTTGTCATTTAACTGGAATTTCAACCATGATCTCAATGAGTGGAAGACCAAGTACTTAAAAAAAAAAGCAAATATACATTTTTACTTCAATCTGAGCCTCTTGAGAAAATGGGAGTATTTACCTAAAAGAATCCCAGTACTCGTCCTCTCGCAATCCTTCACAATACTTTACTCCCAATTGATAAGCTATCACTAGGACTTTTCTTTCAAATAAAATATTCTCCATACATTCAATTAACATTCAGTTCAGTTAAACACAATATGGTGCAGGCATAATAAGCATTAGGTCAAGGACTATGACCAATGAATAGCTTCAATGCAAGAGATAAAACTGGGACAGATTTGAAGCACTAATCTAAGATTTATAATCCAACAAAACCCACCATCTCTATGCTTAGCATTTTTGCTGGGCAGCTCTTGATAGCTCGTGGTATTTGGGGAAATTATTCACAGGCACCTGGCTTTTCCCACACATTGTGCAGGAAGTTTAAGTACATAAGTGCATCTGCATCCGGAATAGCACTGTGGGAGCCAGATGCTGAAGAAATGAGCTACTCTGGCACCAGATCTGCTGGTATCACAGTTTCCTGCTGGATCTTACCCAAAATTGTCAGATGCAGTAAAAAGACTTAGCGTAATTAAAGCTAGAAAAGTTAAACTGATTAACGTTGGCTCCAAATTTGGTCCAAATAGTATTATATATTATCTAGAGCTTTTAGATCTCTAATTGAGTTTTTTCATTGAGTTCAATGGACTTTGAATCCTGCATTCTGTGAAAAGAACATTACCAGGAATATTTTTCCTCTTTATTAACACCATTTGAAAATAATTTTCCTTTTCAAATATTGATATTTTCCTTTTCTCTTTTCTTTGTTTTTGCATGTAGTTTCTTTCATTTCCTAAGATTTATGGAACAACGACTGTTTTTTAATCAGTTTTATACACTGAGAAGTACAGAATCGACACATCAATTCTAACATGACTGTAGTGCCTCCCTAGAGTCATGATTGGCAGAAGGACTCAACTATTTGGCTAATTTTCACCACTCTTGCACTGTCAAAACTAGAAAACAAACAAAATCTGCCCCTATTATCCGATAGTTGCAGTCATCCAGCATTACAAAAAAAAAAAAAAAAAGAGAGAGAGATTTGAGGAGAAATATTCAGATAAATAAAGCACTTGGGTATATTAATGCCCATCTTAGTGAGGTGTCTATTTTTTTCTTTATGTCACTGCAAAGTGATCATGTGATGACTCATGTGATGTGCTTGTCCTTGTGTGGGTGTTGCTGTAAGAAGTGAAAGTCATTATTTCTGCTGCAACATTTGCCTTCTGGGTGGGGAAGTCCCCAGCCTTATGCTGATGACTGCCTTCTCGGACTGCTTGCTCCATGGGACGCTATGCAATCACATTCTGTGGCCTAGCTTTACTACTATTTTTATTCCTCCCTTAGGTTTGCATCACAGAAATATATGTCATAAATGACCTTTGTATGTTTAGTAATATCTTTACTATAGGCATGGAGTCACTGTCATTCACTTAATCAATTGTAACCATTGTGCTGATGAGATTTGCCTTGGGGTTAGGTGTGTTGGGTTTGAAATATGACTCTCATCTCCGAAAAAACTGGCAGAGCAGACCACGAATGAATTTGCTGCTTTTCTCCTACTTTTCAAGGAAATTTATCTGTACCTTGGCTTGTGCTTGGAAAACAGCTATATTTCATATCAAAATGTTCGGATGAGCGTCTGTGAAGTCAGTTATGAATTAAATTCCAGTTCAGAGAACAGGCCTTTTTTGGGTTGATCTAAAAGCGTGATGAGTGGAAGGGGTGAAGGGAAGACAGAAGGGAAAATTTGGGAAGGAATGCAAGATAAAGAAGAAGGGAAGAAGGCAAGACAAACTACTTGAGGTTAATAAATCCAGTAAAACGTGTATTTGGATCATAAAGTCACAAATTCCCTTCAGAGAAACCAGTGGTTCCCTACAACTCAAACTTCAAATCACTCTTCTTAAATATACCTGTCCCATCTGTGTGCAGGTGGTCAAATTCTCCATTCTCAGATGATTTTCCTTCCTTTATACTGTAAATCCTCCCCTTCTCCTTGTAATACAAGTGGTTCTAGAAAAAAACAGAGCAACAAGGCCATGATCGTCTAGCTTCCTCTATGAGAGTAGACAGTAAATCAGTCAGTGACTGTGTAACTCTGAAGCCAGTTGGCGCAGTCTGTGCATTTAAGTGCAGTTCCAGGACTATACCACACAATCTGTCCCATCAGACATGTGTCAGTGCATTTATGTTAAGCAAGAGTCAGATGCCAGGTGATGCTGAGCAGCTTCAGTTTACAGCGTGTAAGCTGTAAGACCTGTCAAGATGACTCTGCTGTTTCTGAAAAAGGACTTTCACGTTTTGCTTGCTTTCTGTCAATGCAGATTCTCTATCCAAAGACAACAGAGATTATATGAAACAGAAATGCCTATTACTGGCCACTACTCAGCACTGTATTATACCAAACAGCCCAGACAGACTGGCCAGGATAATTGCCAGTGCTATAATGAGATATATAATAACATATAAATAGTTCTGCAAATAAGAAATTATGTCATAACAAAATTAGTTTGGCTTTTGCACAAAGTTCAGCACCTGAAGTGAATCACTTCAGTATGTAATCTAGTAACATTCTCCTTTTTGAAGTTGTATTATATAAAGCATTTTTAAGGTGTGATTATGTCAGGAACGTTGAAAGAACTGAATGTCCATGACTCCTCAGCATTTTGTGCTCAACTGAAAACGTTTGCAAGTATCAACAACACCTTGTATTCCAGCAAAGATTTATTTGCACTGAACAATAGTATAATTAGAAAAAAGTAACATCAGCATAATTAAAACAATAAATGCTGTGTAGATGCAAGGATGGGTGATTCTTTAAACACATTCAGAGAGCATGTCTATATTGTGCAAGGGTGTGCAAAGCAGAGAGCCCTGAGCTAGCACATACCCAAACTAGTCTGCCTACATGGCATATCCCAGCGCCAGCATACCAGCTCGTCTTGGAAGCTGGATAGCAGCATCAGTGCAATCCCACACCCATGTAATGAGCTTGGCACCTCTGTGCTGACATTGTCATTCTTCTGATTTCAGCGCTCTATTTGATCAAGCATGTGTGGCATTGAACAATATGGATGGGGTCACAGTTACATTGGGCTTTGCAACATCTATGTTTTTGCAAAATAAAGCCTTTGAGGGACAAGAAAGGCAGTCTATCAAGTATTGGCAGAACAAGGTACAAAAGTTTAGTAATGATCTTCAACAAACAAAGACAATAATACAAAGTTAATAAGAGTTGCAGATGAGACCAGAAGTCCACTCAACAGTAGGCCATCATGAGGTTTGCGCACATAGATAGCAGCTAACCAACATCTGGTCTTGCACTTGCACTAGAGTGCACTTCATCCCTGAAGAAGAATTAAGTGAAAGCAACCACAACATATGAACTTAACCAGTGTGAGAAACTACTGCTTGTTCATCCTGAAATAAGGTATTTGCAATATTACTTCTAAAAAAGTTTTAAAATGTCTCATGAAGGATCAAAATTTCAAAATAATGCTTCAGAAGTTTCAGGGAACTTTAAACTTCCAGTACTTTCCAGCCTACTGCTGAGTATCGTGTTTTTATGAAATTCAAGAGCTCTTACACAAACCTGTTGTAAAATGCTGTGATAGAGGATAATCCAAGGAGTAGGTGTAGTTTTACAAACATATTAAAATTAAGTTTAGATTATGGAGCACCCTTCATGCAAATTAATGCCAATGTTCCAGATGAATTTTGGAATTCTTGGTGAAGAAAAACTTGATAATCACTGCTTATGTGCCTCTGAGTTACAATAAAAAACAATACCTATGAGGAACACTAGTTGGCAGTTTCATGTGAGAACAAAAATAAAAAATACTCTGCCGCTGGAGTTGGATTTCCAGTGAGAATTTGTTGTCTGTAAAGTAATTAGCACCATTCGTTAAGGCAGAAATGCAATGACTTAGTACCTGGAGGCATGTAATGACTTAATAGCTGGAGGCATTTGTGTATTTATCCTATTCAAAAATCAGCCCCTTCCATGATACCTAGTTTAAAAAAAGAAGAAAAAGAAGTCCTCAAGTATATAGGAATAATTATCCACATGGATTTAACCAACCCCCAAAATTAGAGCAGATACAGGGTCCTATCCTCAAGTATGTTCTATTAGCCACTTATGAAAAAGGAGAAACATTCAGTCAGTTTGAACATCTTGCATTCCCTGTTTCCAGTCCAGCAAGTGCAGTGGTAGAACATGCAGTTGGTGAACATACATACTGAAGATTAAACTTGTATTAAATGGGGAAGGGCTGTTCCCACTAAACTCCCTGAACTGTAGTATTTTCTATATACTAGCTGAAATCTCTACATCCCTGCTAAGCTCCTTATGCCCAAAATGAATCAATTATGGCAAAGGAGCTTTGAAAATCATAAGGTTATTGCATTTAGGTCATTATTAAAAATGGAGTTCAGGATTTTGCAGCTTGATCTACAAAAAGTTTCTAAAAAGGGATGAGCAGAATCAAAAGGCCACCTTTGTTTCTATTTTGCCTCCAGTTTGTCACTTCTGACATTACTTCCTCCTGACATCTATTTATAACTTCCTTGTATGAACTGTGAGACCACAAATGTATATGACCCAGTTAGCACGTATACAGTTGATCCCAAGATTGCATTACTAACCTTCTTGGTTTTCTAGGTCATAAATTCAGATCCTGTGTTTACATCTGCCTTTGTCCTATTTAGGAAAAGGAGCAGCCCACTTGAAACAGCACATATGAATTACACAACTATTGTAATCTGACTTCCATATAACCTGCTATGTTTAAGGGGAGTTTGTCTGATCTGCATCGCTTCTCTGCCTCCTAACCTAAAATCAACAGTTTAAGGAACATGCTGAGGAGAAGGAAGCAGGGAAGCAGGATGGTGAGCATGCCATGTAGCCTGGCCAGTGTTAGTGGCTGATAAATCTCCTGGCAAATCTACATCTCCACGGTGCTGGGGAAATTTGAGCATAGCAAATTCTTCTGTTGCCTAGGTCTAAAGATTCTTGCAAAGTTTCCATAATCAGCCTCAGTGCCACCTTCTCAAATTTCCCTTTAGATACCCTGTAGAAAAACTGGCCTAATGTGCATACATATATATTATTGAAATATACTTTAAAGATCCTGCTCAAAATTGCATGCCATAGCGCTGCTGTGCCTAGCAAAGCAAAATGAGTCACCATCATCAAATTATGCTGAAATACAAAAAGGATACCAAGGGCAGTTGCATTAAGGCATAGGAATTATGTCATAATGCTATTATAGGCATCATTAGATTAAAGATAATTTTACTGCATCTTTTACAGTGCAATAGGAACTTCACACAATCTAGACTGCCTTTATGGAATTTGTGATTACAGTGTTTCTGCCTGGTGTGACATGGTCATAAACAACCAGCACATTTTCTTTTGATTGCAGCAAGGGATTTTATAGTTCGAAACTGTGTCCTTTCTTCAGGTTCATCTCCTGTTGAATGTGACAGAGTTCAGCACACCTCAATAGATATTATTCAACAATGGTAGTCTTCTTTTTATATGTATAGTAAATTCAAACTTAGATGTGAACTTTCTTGATTACACTGATGCAGTATTACTATGATTTCCAGAGTCTGCATCTTTACAAAGGTTCATGGAAAATTTGGAAATGAAAATATTTTTAGACAGGTTTTGTTATGAATTAAAGTTTACATTATCAAACCATCCAGAAATGTAACAACCCCAAAAGATTTTTTTTTGCCTCAGAATAATCAAATATTTTCTAGATTTTTTTTCCCACAACTAAATGTCCTGGGCTATACTTGCTGCTTGTCTAGTCCTAGTCAATGCAGAATGCTGAATCAAGAAGACTTTAGTCATACAGATTCAGGGTACTTAAAACAAATAGAGGTCAGGTATGACTGACTCATATCTTTAGTGCCTAAAGCACAACATCTATTAATATAGATGTAAATACATACTACCAATGTAAAAACATATATTAAGATATAATCCTCAAAGTGTTTATAGTTTAAATAGACAAAAGTCCCTTCAGGCATCAGCCTCATACTTATGAACCCTTGTTTTCATAGAGTGTTGTGTTTTGGAAAGTGGTAAGGTAAATATCTAGAGATCAAATAACTCTCTCTGGTAAACTAAAACAAAAGGCGAGGACAGCATGACCCTTCCTTAATCGTGGAATTTTATAATAGTATAAATGTACTCACAGGGCCCGATTCACTTTCAGATAAATCAACTTTAACATCACATATTATAAATATAAGACTAATGAAATTATCACAACTGTTGTTAGAATAGTTATACTTAAATAATATGGACTGACACCTTATGAAGCACAGCATAAGATAAATAAGCATTTTAAGGCTAAATCTGTGCTTTATGGAGATATATATGTATATATTATTTTACCAAAAAAAGTATTTATTTTTATCACCTATTTTATACAAATGATCAGCTTCTCTCAGTCGGAGTCAAACAGGTTATAATAAAATGGTGTCTCTCTAACCTTTCCTTCATCTAAATTCTTAGTAGAAAATGATTTTTCACTCACTATACAGATCATGGAGTAGGTATCAGCTTTAGAAGATTTTCAGTCATACCCACAGAAACTTCATACCCTACTACCAAATTCCCAAATTATATGATTCCTTCTAAAGTTACCTCACTTCAATAAAATATCAGAAGCATTTTATTTTTAGTACAATATTGAACAATCACCCTGAATTTACTTTGACAAAACAACAACCAAAGCCAAATGATGGATAGTTTTTGCAAAATTTAACAGTATCCCTTTTGTGTCAGGGCTGCACATTTAACAACTGCATCTTTTGACATTGTTTTGCACCGCTAAAATGCAACCTTCAGCTGAACAGCAAGAAAATGTGATTCAAGCTGAGATAAACCTGACAGAACCACCTCAGTTTAAAATAACTTTCTCAAAGCACTACAAGTACTGCTTATGCAGTACTGCAGAATAACTTGAAAGAAAGTAGACAAAACCACATCCAAGGAAAGCAGCAACAATTTGATTAAACCATATTTTATACTGACTTATATCAAAGCTTTCAAAAAGCAAGCATACCACAGTCTCAGTGTCTGAATGTTACAATGCCTATATCAGAAGGAGCTTCAATCATGTAACTTTTTTTTTCTACTTTAATAAATAAATAAATAAATAGATAAAAATCATCCTGAGTAGAACACAAAAATCATCCTGAGTAGAACACAAGCATCTTGACACTGAAATAGGTTTGAATACAATTAGTTGCAATCACCAGTTTAACAGGTTCTACTTGATGGAACAGCTATAGGAATTACCTAGGTGTATATCAAATATCATTATTGATTCGCAGTATTTTTAGTAGGTAATGTTGACTTTCCTCCCTTCTGAAACAGAAATATATATCTTCATTTTAAAACCAGTCTTCTTCGTGTAAATCTCACAAAATTCACTAATAAATAAAAGGGTAGATGGTATTCAGGAAAAATTACCTTTACCATGTCATTGATTTAGAACTGAAAACTGCATAGGCTATAGATGAGGGCTTAAAATCTCCTCTCTTTTACACCAATATAAGTCAGAATTCATTTGAAAGGAGTCTGGGCTCTGAGTTCTCCTTTCCGATATATAAATCAATCAAGTCAAGCATCCATCTCTTATTGCTGAGTAATCACTGTTGTAAACAAGAATATATTTCAAAGACAAGAACTGGTGCAAGTATCTGAAATGTTTAGAAGTAAGAATCATTTGATCAACACCTAGAATTTTTTTTTAGCCTCACCAAGCAAAGGTTGGTATTCTCTCTAACTATAATGCCATAAGCTGCCATAAGCAACCACAAGCCGCTATTCAATGCCGTTAATGAGTTATTTCCTGTGTTAAGACAGGGCACCTCCCTTCAAGTTCCACACAGGAGCTATATAACAAAATCTGTGTGGCAGAATTACACAAAACCCAAGGATCAAAACAAGATCATTTTTATTGGCATTGTTCCTATGATCGGTTTTCCTGTGTTTATTGTTGAAATTTGAGAGGTGTGAGGAGGGATGGGGGTGTAGACTTAGACTTGGGCTTAGCTGTAGACTGCTGCAAACACTCAGAATGCAGTAATGTTTTGAAGGGAGCTTTGTTATTACGTATAGCTACACTTACAGCACCTAAAAGTGTCACTGGAAGTAATTATAGGTGTAAGGGGATAAACCTGAGCCTTTTTTTGCCTGATTTTTTATTTGCATGAGCGTTTCTATTTCAGAATGGAAACACTCGATATATTTCAGACCAGAAGAGTCACCTTCAGACTCATTGGGAATCATCTCACAGTCTGACAGTAACACATTGATAAATATTTTGAATATATATGTCAATTGAACACATGCATGGACTGATTTCATTAAGACTTCATTTCCCTAATTCTCTTAATAGAAAGCAAATATGAATAATATCAGAATCAAGTTACATATATTTATTATATGTAATATTTAATATAGATATACATTATTAACAAATAATATTTATCTACCCTTTTCCCATTAGACCAATTAAAGAGAGTAAAGAGACTTCAAAACCAATTTCTCTTTAAAAATACAGATTAGTTGCATTTTGCTGCCTTCTTTGGGAGCATGTCCCATGCAGATTGGGTGCCTATCAAAGAGCTATTGTGATTTTTACTTTCAGAATTAGAGTCAGGAATCACTTTTCTGCTCTTAGATATGTAAAAGTCATGCATGTGAAATGAGCTCACATTTCCTTTGAAGAAGATGATAGGAAAGTGTTGCAGAGCCTTGGCACAGCTGTCTTGCTGGATCACTTGCCCCAAAACAGCAGGTATAGGTCCAAGTCTTCTCTTTCGTCTCTAAAAGTAGAATGGCAAAACATGCATATCAAAAGTAAGAGTTCGGTTTCCTTTGTGAATGGAGCACACACTTAGCAACAGGCCTAGACTTCACTGTTTATTATACTATTTGCACATGATTTTACTATCAGCTTAATTTACAGGCTCTGTTTTGCTATTTCTAACACATGGCAACTTCTCCAAACCTTGTAAATGCATTTTGAAACATTTTTTTAAGCAAAATAACAAAAGTGTTTGGAAAAAAACTTCTTTTGCATGATGAAATGCAGTAGACTATATTGTCATGTTGTGCAATGTAGACATGACATGAATACTGAAAATCTTTTCTTCCCTATTGTCTATGTGGGAATGTATTACAGAAAATGGTTTCTACAATGCTCTGAGTGTATAGCAAGAGAACAGACAGACCTTGAGTCTCGCTCCTGCTTCATATTTTTTAGATTAGGCAAGGCCTTAAGCTTTCTTCGAGGAGTATGCTGTGGTTTGGGTCTCACCCCAGATGACTAACACCTTAGTGGAACTATTTTCAGTGAAGGGATTACACTCCCTCCTGAATAATGATCCCACCATGTGGGATCACCTTTGTGTCATAGCCCCAGACCGAAGGAGAGGGACAGTTGCCAGCTTTCTTCCTGCACCCCAGTCCAAAATGCTGAGGATGTTCACTCCTCCTGGCACTTGAAGAGCTATTGAGGTACAGCCTTTGAAACAGCACCTCCACACACTGACCAAAAGCTTCTCTTATTGCATGCCATACTTTCATTATCGTCTCAGTTTCCTGCTTTTTTTTTTTTCTGGGAAGTAACCTCTTGGTTTTCCCCCACCTTTAAAATACATGTTTCTATTAATAAAATGACAATGCATTCAACCAGCAGCCCTACTGGTGCTACAGGTAAGAAAACCAGCTTAGGTGAGATAGTAAAAGGACTAATTGTCTCCTTCTGTTTCGGAAGCAGAATTAATCCTTCACTAGGCTCTGAATTGTTAAGACATACTTTATTATTGATTTAATGTTCAGAGGTCAGTGACTGTAGCCACCCTCCTGTCCTCAGATGTCTCCATTTAGGACCTGCTCAGGTGTGCTGTTGTATTACAGATCTGACGTTGAGGAACTTTTTTCTGCTTTAGCACTGCAAAGGGAACCAGGGACCAGTTTTAGGCTTTGGAATCCCATTACGGAGGTCATATGCCTAAACATAGAGAACTTCAAGACTCAGCATTTCAACTCCTGAGTTCCCTTTTGTGTACAGGCCTAATTTAATGTACTAGGAGTCTCGATTACTATGATGTTGGTAATGAGTTCAGAAACACTGAATGAATTATTACTGACAAATATGTTAAAAAAAAATCTTCTCCCTGAGAGGTCAATTTTAATCTTTGCATACAGATGAAATCCTGGCATGTTTCCACTCTTTTGGAGTCAAGCAGTTTTTTTTCTTCTGGACTTGAAGAAAAGAGCTAGACCTAAGGAATTTTACCTCCTCCTACCACTAGTAGAGAAGTATATGCATTGTCCATGTCTATATTGATAAGGCAAAGAAACATGCCTTGATTTAGACCTGTAGGTGTTCTGCTAATTAAGGTTTTAGTATTTATTTGGCTATGATGCACACCAGTCTCCTCTTCTGCCTTCCCTACACAGCCTGTAGGTCATCAATAACTTCATGTTTAAACATAATCTCTCTCAATTCAATAGAAGCACAGCTTCAGAGCTTAACTTAAGGTTAGAAAACAACAAAGCACCAGAGTATGGTAGCCCAAGTTTGCCCATCTAAATGTAGACACATACCTACACCACAGAAATTAGTACACTAGTTACTCTCCATCCCCTGCATTGCCAAGAGAGTCAGCTAGGGGCAACTGGAAGGGATCAGTCAGATCCTAAGTGGGCTGATTTCACCTTCTGGAGGTGCTTACCTCTCTCCAGTAATTACATATGTGGTAAGTGAGCTCCCAGTTTAGATGCCTTAGATAAATGGCTTAGTTTACGTGGGATGCATCTGGGCCCATGTACTATATCAGGATAAGTTGACAACACACCCAGTTCTAACACGGAAATTGAGAATGTTATGCATAGTTTGTAAATTGGCACTGTGACACTCTACTTCTACTTTGTAGCTCTAGCCTCAAGAACTTGAATGTGATCTGCCCCACTGTAACATCTGCCAAGCCCACATCCAGATTGTCTTAATTAAAAGCAATCATATTAGATAAGTACAGGTAAAGACAAATCAGATAAAAGAAATCAGATAAAAAGAATAATCCTAAATATGCCTCTTAAAATTGCAAAGTAGGCTAAAAAATGTAGATTTCATTCTTGTTGTCCCTGTAAGATGATGACAAAGTTTTTGTTCTGAGCTCCTTGTCTGAGAAAAGTTGCCTTCTTCCTTTTGTCTGTCTAATACGTTGGTGCTTGGAGACATTTGTCCTTGGTAAGCTCTTTCTTTGCTAGCAGTGCGAAACTACATTTAGCTCCAAGTCATGCTGTGTTTCATACTGGCTGCTTTTCAAGAGCAATTGTAAAGATTTAGGACCATTTCCTCTATCCAAACCAACGCTATTTCATGAATGACTGATTATTCTTTTTCCTCCCCTGAAAGTTGTTTGCTCAATATAAACACACTTTACTGAGTGATTTCCATGAAGAAAGTTAATTTGGCAAGACTCTGTAGTGAAAGAAAGATACTTTGGCATTCCTTGTAGGAGCTAAAACTCCTAGGATAAAGCAGTTAACATATCTCTGTAAAGAAAGGAAAGCCAGACATAATATGCACAGTGTATTTACCAGACTGAGAACTAGGGCTAGCTGTAGACACAGGTAAAGACAGGCACTAGAAGGGTAGGTTTATCATTCGTGTTGCCCCTACCAACAAAAACAGGATTTGACAGGGAATTCAGAGACCTTTGCCAAAAAGCAAGCTCCTTCTCTGCTTTCTTGTTTGCCCCTGCAGCAGCAGGAGTAGCAAATCCAAAGCTTTTCTCTTGTTCCCTGTCACAGCTCTTCTCTAGATTGTTGGGAGCAGCATTGTGTGGCAAAGTTCAGTTTTGTCCACATCTTAAGGCAAGAACTTCAGGCAGAGACTTCTTAAGGCAACTCTGCCTAGAGGCAGCCCATTTGAGCAAAGAGGAATTTCAGTTTTACAATTAAAATCAGATTCTAGAGCTAAATCCAATCAATGAAGGAAAGAGTCCCTTTGAGAAAATATTAATAGAGGTCAGAAAGGGTAATGGTATAAAAGAGGAGTTTCCATACACTGCCCAACTCAGAGCTGTGTTATTTTGTAGGGAAGACTCAAAGGAAGTTTCTGACTACAGAAAATACTGTACAGAGACTGAAGTAGGGATGATTAAATATCAAGATTAAATATCCTGATTGGGGAGCTGGAGATGAAAATATGTGGGAGTTGAGAGAAAAATAGTGCCAAAAGGATTTCTGCAAAAATATTTGGAGAATTGATCTTGCTTACTAATTCAATTATAAAGAGTAAGTCTAAATCATATTAACATTCAAATCCATGCAGGTACACTTGCCTTAAAATTCTGGTAGGATATCTAAATACAGTTAAATACAGTTGAGATACAGTTTCTGATTTTGAGAAATAATACAAAGATCTGCACTCAGCAGACAATTAAAATTTGAATATATGCAAAAGCAAGCTCTTTCCAGACATGCAATTAAATAGCTAACTGGTTTAGGAGACGCTTGGTTTCTGCGAACAAGTTCTTCTACTGAATCACTGGCTTTTATCAGCATGTTACATAAAGAGTTTCAGAATGCAGAGTGGCTTGGAAAATCTAGCCAAAGATTTTTTCCAAGAAAAGGGAAAATCTATTTACAGAAAGACAGATTACATTCAGTGTTTTTATGTTTTATGACTACAGAACAAAGTTATATAGTCAAATACGTCTCCATTTCTGATGACCAACTCTGGTCGTTCTATAGAGTAGATTCTGATCTACGGAATCATATCTTTATCACACTTACCGTAGCTGTCCCTCTTCTTTATTTACCGATGAAAACTTGGATCCTAAGTAGCTGGCTTTCCATCTGTAGGTCAGATTCATCTCACAAAATATTGTCTTGTTGTTTCTTAGAAGATACACATCCAAGCTAATAACTCACTATCTTAAGGGAGAGACAGGTACTTCACAATAATAACACATCCTACCTGTCTTACATGCATTTCTTACAAAGGGATGAATTGTCCTCTTCTAATACAAAGTGTAGACAGAACCTAGACAATTAATTTTCGACAAGATGACTTATTCGCTCTTGCTTGAGATGAATTCCAGTCTATAGTTACAAATGTCAGAACAATGGCCCCTAATTTTGATGTGATCATTAAGCAACAATGATATTACTATTTAGAAGTCTGAAATTGTAGAACATAAAGAGATGTAATTTTATTTGTTATATGCTAATTGTAAAAAATCTTACATGTATTAGAAAATGTCTCTAACCTTTCATTAGAATCCAAGGTCTACTTGGATTCTCTACTTGGTCATCTTCTCAGTGTTCTTAAAGCATCCATATTCCTGTCTGTTCCTTGGTAATCTCCACCAGACTCTGCTTCTCTGCAGCTACTGTCAACTTGTGAAACATTCTTATATATATTTCATTATTTTTCTGACCAATTTGAAATCTTAGGATTTGTGTGCTGTTTTAAAATCTTCTTTGACTATAAATATCTTTCAGTAAGTATTTTTTTTCTCCTTTGGAGCAAGTTCTGTTTTTACAAATGTGTTTTGTTATAGTATATTTCTCTTCATTTAATTCAAAGGTAATCCATAGTCCAATGAAATAATCTGGTCAGTTTTGTAAAATATAGTCTTCATAGCAGACAAATTATAATTATATTACTGTATCTAATTCTTAATTGATTCTTAATTCAATACAGTAATATCTGATCAATAGTTAAAACTGCAATGAAGCAGTTTCTGCCTCAACTTCTGCTTTCTTCTTTTGAAATATCCACCTTTGGGCAGAAAACTTCCTCTTCTACCTGTCAGTTTGTAAGTAATTTACTTAAAATTAATTCTATACCTTCTCAGGTGTAAAGGATCATACTGGAAACTCAAAATATCAATTTAAGCTCTGAAGATGGCACAACCTTCACTATACATCTTGGTGACAAAGTTTCCATGACAAGAAAATTTGCAGATGCCATGATATCATCATTACCAATACAAAATGCATTTGCCTAATGATATATGATTTGCCAAAAGCTCCACAATGTGACATAATATGAATAGTAATATTTATCATCTTGCAAAACCAAAAGCAAATTTCTACGTCAAATCTCTCTAACAAACAAGTTTTAAAATTACTGCAGTCACACAAAGTAGGAATTTACCCCTGAGGTACAGCAACGGTAACATTTTAGACATCTGGGAGCGTTTAATATTTATTTTTAGATCTCATCGAAGTGTCAAGGCTGCCAGAAAAATCAATGAACAACAACAGACAGTGATTCAGATCTGAGGTGGGCTGAATAACCCTCCCAGAGGGTGTCTGTGTAAGGAACTGTAGAAAAGCAAGAGAAACAACATTCCTGATGTAGGTGCAAAAGGTAGATGCAAAAGGAAGGTATTAGAAAGCTAGGGGGTATGAACCCCACTTATGGACAAGATCCCGAAAGTAACACATAAGAGAAATCTTTGCAGCTACCTTCAGGAATACAAAAACTAGGTGCTTGTGCTCAACTCTTCTTTTCAGCCCTCATTACAGCAATGTAAATAGAGAGAAAGAGATAAATTTTAGTGTGAATTGTTCTTTTCTAAGAGAGGTACATAAAATTAAAGAGAAATGAGTCACTCTCCAGATGTATCCTTTTTTACTATTAGAAATACATAGCAGTCCTAAATACCTTACACTTTGGTAGATAAAGATAAATACCCTTAACCTTTCAGCCTTAAAAGTTAATTAATATAATTAGAGTGCCTAAGATAGTAATTAATAAAGAAGAAAAATGTCTGATTTATTGGGGCACAAGACACAAAATGCATTAAAGCGTCTCCTGAGTAGAAGCTGCAAATGAGGAGTCCTGTCATTTACAGATGAGTGTCCTAGCCTCCAAGTTCTTATAGAAAAAGTAAATCCTACACAAAATCTGGACATTTTTAAAAAAGAAAGATAACTGAAATTTCTATAGCTCATGCTGACATCACTGCTGTCCTTTGGCCTATACTGCCCATGCACATTAAGGAAGGTCAGAGTGCTAGAGCAGACTGTGCTTTCCATTTCAGTGACGCTTCTCAGTGTTCCTGTATTTCAGTAGGTCTTACAGAGGAACCAGATCAAGGCATAGTCAGATATACCAAAAAGCAGAATTTCCATGACTGAAGGAAATTTTAAATCAAAATGAAAATGACTCAATATGCATGTGCAGGGATAGTCAGGCACCTAGCCATGGCTTTTGAAGCTTTTACCGCTTCGGAGTACATGACTTAAAGTCTGCCTACATCTTGTTCTAGTCACCTGTATCCTTTGCTAAAAAACTTTGGTTATGCTCCTCTACTTCTCACAAGGATCTGTAATGAGACATCTTAAATGCAGATGTGGTGTTTTCCTAGTTTTCCTTCTTAATCTCTGGGATAAACTATATGTGTGAAGTTCTATGTTAAGCCGTAGTTCTAAACGTATTCTCTGCTTAATAAAGTTCACAGTATCTTACTGCACAACATACATAACAGGACAACATTGCAATAACACATTACTGCATAACAGCTGGTAGTACCAAGGCATTTCTTATCATGAACATAAGAACTCATCTGTTATAATAATCTCACACAGAACAGCCATGTTTCTAAACTTGACAACTACAGAGGAACTACAAGTTAATGTGCAATTTCTCTGAGACAATTAAAAAGATGTTTTATTTCTTTTAATTCCATTTTCAATTGCATTTAATTTGTTCAATTGATTTAAAACTGAATTTAAGCCATTTTTAAGTTAGAACTTGTACCACACTATTTAGTACTCAACTTGTATTTTAATAGAATAAATTGGTTTGCATTAGTGTATAAAACTAGATGACTTTTATACTAAAATACCTGTGAAAGTACTTTCCTAAGGGGCATATCCATCAAAGCTTTTTTTTTTTTTTTTTGTAATTTCAGTGAGCAAAAGACTTTTTAAAAATATAGTTAAAATATGGTTAAAAACATTATGAGGACTAAATACACTTCAGCTCAACAAGTGTTGAAGAGTTGAGAATGAGATAAAAAGTTCAAAAACTGATCACTGAGATGATGCTGTGCAAAAGAAAAAAATAGCACAGAAATTTTGCAGAAATTAGTTAAGAAGCAGAAGTTGCAGAAGTTCCTCATATGATGAAGAAAAATAGTCTTTTTAAGTAAGAGGGCTAATGATTCTATTTCTTGACATTAGATAGCTTTAAATAGTGATGTATTATTCTATATGATGAAACTCTTATCCACAGGCAGGCACTCCAAAGCATGACAGTCAGTAAGGTGGGTGTGGTAAAACGATTTAAGAAACACATAATAACTTCTTTTTGAGATAGACAGATATTCTTTGACTCATTAAAATTACGTGATTCTAGATTTTTCCCTCACATGTAGATATCAAAAATCTGCTTCTCAGAAAAAAATGTCTAAATTACCAGCTAAACTGAAGTACGTATATCAAGAGCGAATCGTCTCTATGTACAAATGTTTTCACAGTAGACTGAAAATTGGGGAGGAAGGAAAAAAAAACAACAGAGATGGTTATCACAGCTGAGATAATGTGGTTTAAGAGAGGGAATTTCCAATCTTATGGTAGACCACTTAAAAAAAATCTCTCCACAATTTTTTTTTTGTCTTTTGGTCTCTCATAAAAACATTTTAATTATGGAACTATTTGCTTAGTAAATTACACCTCTGACATTCGTTATCAATAGAAAAAGTCAATATACTAATGGAAAACAAATTGTAAATCAACAGACAACCCTATAAAGCACACCAAATTTAATGGAAAGATCATTTATTCCACAATTTCTGGTGACTGTAAATAGAGAATATGAACTATTTTTGTCTCTCTTCTAAATGAACATTTTCCAGATCAAATTTTATCCATTTTTTATCCAAATTGAAGCTCATCTGTTATTGCTACAAATAATGAAATTTCCTATATTCATCCTGGTTTGGATGAGGATCAAAAGCAAGATGATGGAAAAAAAAAAGATTTTTTTTTTGTTAGTTCTAGAACATATGGGAAATATTCAGACATTTTAAATGAAATTTTATGGGAAAAATGCTATGAGTGTAAGCAAGTGCGCCTGGATTTACACATTTGGCTGAATAGCAGAGCTCAGAGAGTGGTGATAAATGGGGCCTAGCCCAGTTGGAGATCTGTGGCCAGTGGTATCTCCCAGGGTCAGTGCTGGGCCTAGTGCTGTTCAATTTGTTCATGAATGACCTGGACGAGGGCACGGAGTGCACCCTGAGTAAGTTTGTGGATGACACCAAGCTGGGAGGAGTGGCCGACATTTTGGAGGGCTGTGCTGCCATCCAGAGGGACCTGGACAGGCTGGAGAGTTGGGCAGAGAGGAACCTCATGAGGTTCA
>JAUBOD010000667.1:3328903-3341019 GCA_032353885.1 Nothura maculosa
ACTGCTTCCACTGATCCACGAGAGTTTGCCCCCTACATTAGTTTTTGCATAGATTTAATACAACTACTGTTGACAACTCTTTCAAGACATCAGCAGCCACTCTGCTATTAAGGACAAGCGAGATTAAAGGGACATCTACATGGTTCTTCCTCCTCCTCAAGTGGACTTCAGTAGTTCACCTCTTTCCTATCCTAAGCAGTGCTTCCAAGGCAATTTACTCATATTAGATACTAGTCAAGGGAAAATTCCACAACATGCTGAAGGCTATGAGCCATGTTACTGAGGATCATGTCTCCTTTAAAGTTCTTCCTCACCTGGACTGCATCTTGCAAAAGTAGTGTAAGCCAGCTTAATTCCTAAACAGCACTGAATACAGTGCTTGCTGACCTGGGTGCATCCAATCACCTGGAAAGCGAACCAAGCCCCAGGCTTTTAGCTTTATTTAATTTATTCACTGGAAGTTGGATTAAAACATTTGGAAGGAATTCCAAAGGGAAAATTCACTCATCTGCAGGTACTTTTTATAAAAAAAAAAAACAAACCACAGAAATGCATGCTATTTTACATTAGTTAGAAGGGCAAGGCAAGTACAGACCTTGGAAACAGAATTAAAGATGAGGCTCTCATATCAGACAGTGAAGCTAGATACTAGTGCTAAATGCCAGGTTCTCTCTTCCGAGTGCAGAAGAGATAGCTCTTTATTCTTACATTAAGTTATCCACAAAAATCATTATTCATTCAACAGATAACTGATGAAATTAGAAAAAGTCAATCAATTTACAAGTCTGATCTTCAACACAAGGCTTTGCTGTTGCTTTTCCGCTGTATTGATCTAAGAACTGATGCAATTAATGCTCTTGGCAGAGAAGCAAGAACAGTGGGTACCAAAACTAATAATCAGATTATTTTTCAGACAGACAGACAGCTGCTACATAAAATAATGCAATTAATCTGAATTTCTGCAGGGAGACACCTAATCCATAAACCACCCAAAACCCTGAACATGCCACTGTGGTAGTGGAGATCCTTTGTTTAACCTCAGAATAAGGCATGAGCCACAAGTCAAAGATGACGTTCCAAACAAGAGGAACCAATTCCTTAAAAAAGGGCCACAATAACTGGAACTCCAGACAAGAAGGTTCACGCTGCTGAGGAACACAGGGAAAAGCAAACAGTAATCACAAGTTCTAGACAGGCCACAAAGGCTCACTCCCTAGAGCGTTAAACTATAACCAACAGAGAAGGAATAAATTGCTTTTGGACAAAACTGCAATTACAGCATCATTATGGTCCTTTTGTTTTCTTAAATTCAATCAAGATCGACATTTAAGAGGAACCCACCTATTCATATCACCAGTATTCAAAATCTAGACAAATATCTTTTGTTAACAGAAGACACTAGAAAAGCAACTTATACAAATGACAATTCATTGGCATACCAGCAACACGAGTTGAGGCAAGCCAGGAGTATTTCAAAACTCATCAATAGGTTAAGTTAAATTTGACAGTAATTAAGTTGAATTTGTAGGAAGTTGCTTCTTAGAAACTAACCAGAAGTCATTTAGGCATATGAACTTACATTTCATATAAATTCATACCAAATTAAGTACCTTTTATATTTAAGTTAGGCAGTTTTATAGCTTAGTATTTATATTCCTATATTCCATGTAAGATAAAAAAAGATTTATCATCCCATTACTGCTTCATTTGAGTTATCAGGCTATCCTAGATGGAAATTAGAATTTAGAACTCAAAATTAATAAAGTAATCTGTAAGACTTATCATATTTCCTTTCTCTATTAAAATGGCATTGCCACATTATTATTTCTTATGTACCATCATATTAGAACAAATTTGCTAATTGCAAGGAGAAGAGGCACTAAAAGACTGCTCGGGTTTTAAGTTAAGTCTTTATCCACATGCCACAAGACCTTCTTGTAAAATGAAGCACTTAAAAGTATCTGGTATCGGCCAAACAGCACACACTGACTGGTAATAGACTGCTGGCTATTTTTTAATTCAGCTTGGAAACAGTAGTGCAAGTAAGACTTCAGAGGACAATATTGTGTGGATTGTGAAGAAAACTGACAATGGAATAATATCCTTGAGAGCTTTTCCACACTGTCTTGACAGAAGAGTTGCCTCTAAAGGCAGAAGATCCACAAACACAAGGAGAACAATACAAATATTTAAAGTTACTCATCCTAACCCTCAAACAGCTATCAACCCTGCAAGAAAAAACACTGCAACAGAAGCTCCTCTTAAATAGTATTTTTTTCTTGTAATTCTTGGTAATACCAACTGCATTTAAGCTTTGCTAATGCCATGCACAGCACCAACACTTCAAAAATCCTCCCAGTAGCAGTCTCAAAAAGCAAAAACTGTTTTAAGTGTTTAAACACAGAAGCAACAGTCTCAATTAGCTCAATTCTGTGGTCTTCAGTCTTACACACAGTCTTAAGCTCAGTAGAGAATAGACAGTTGAAACTAAAGATTAGTGGTAACATGTCACAGTCACAGGAAACCTAGTTATTTTCCAGGCATTAAAAGCCAAAAGTCTGCACGCACTGCCTGCGAAGACTGAGCTAAGTCTTCTACAGATAGAAAGATATAAACCACGAGTTGCTGTGCAAAGGCACGTTGCTGAAGCGCATTAGACAGCACATTGACCTTCACTGTCCCTTCCTGGTACCTTATCGCTGCCTTGATCAGCAAGGACTGCTTGCAGCAGTTTTGAAGTCTGTATAGATCAGCATTCTTAACCTAGTTCTGGTGTCTGGAATAAATATTACTGGACATTAATAAATTTAATGAGCATCTTCATTTGCTCTATACAAGTCACTGCTACTTACTCCTTCCTTCGTGAAAGTCAGCTATTTGAAATATCTGGGAAAAGTTTTGTATTTCGTTTCAGCAAGAAACATAAGCAACTTATTCCCCCAAGAAGAAACCACTGACCAAAAAGAAAAAATGAGAATAAGAGCTAAAATACAGACAAGTGTTTTACACTGAACACTTAAAATGGAAATGAAAAAAAGTGCTTCAAAATACAATTTGATTTTCAGTTCCCTTTTGTCCTATAGTTTTTCATTTTGGCAACGCTTCAGCTTGGTCTAGGTACCACTGACAAGTGAATTTCTTCCTCATAAATGCAAATTCTAGGAATTGACCTACTGCATCAACCATCACAGGACTCACTGAGGTCAGTACAGCCAGACGAACAGTTAAACTGTTACTGACCTGGGGGTATCAGGTATCTGCGAGGGCAAAGGGGCCACATGGCCTCCAGATTCTCCCCGTGGCTCCCTTGGCTGTGGGAGACCTTCAGCATCTACCCCAAGCCAGAGCTCTCCAGCCACCCTCCTGGGGCTGCTCCTGCTGCTTGGTTTTACACATGCACTTCCAGGAAGCCTTAAGTTTGAGCCCCAGGTCACACAGGAAGTCAAGAAAATGCCAGCTGAACATGTTCACTTCCCCACTCCCTCCTTTTATGGTGATGAAATCACTTCAGAGTCACCAGTTAAAGTTTTATGGGAAAATGAATGTAGATTTGCTTTCAAATAAAGTGTGCTTAGGAGGAAAATCAATTAATCACTGACAAAATAACACCCTTTTCTGAGCTACAGGAACAGAAAGATAAAGCCAACACAGTACATGTAGGTACCAGATAAACTTAAAACAGTCCATATGTTAAGTGAGCATCAGTCCATGAACTCAACTGTTTGCATCTCCTTCTCAAGTAGATTTTCACACTCTTCAGGAAAGGTATTCACAATGCAGGATGATGCTACATTTCACTACCAGACAATCCCCCTGCTCCTCCCTCTTCTGAAGTTTTTCTTATGTAGGCATATGTGCACTCTTCACATCATCAACAGTTAAGCAGCAGCCTAAACAACCCTCAACTTCAACCAAATAAAATACAGGTAAAGGGGTACCATGGAAAAATGAAAGCAGCAACAAAACTGGCAACCCAATCTTTCTGTTGTTAATGAAGCATGTCAATAAGGTAGATTGTTAGCCCTTGAAGCTAATTATACCCACTAAATATAAAGAACTGGAGCAACTTTCACTAATGTCAAAGTTTTAGCAGTAGCCCCACCAATTAATATTATTTCAGCATTTCAGCTTCAGGCACTTTTTGCCCGTGCAGGTAGAAGCACGGGCAGTAACGCGGTGCCGCAAGGCGGCTCCCCAAACGAGGAGAGCAAACACGTTGGAACACTGATGGGAACATAGCCACAGCTCCCTGCAGTCCATTGGGCAAGGGGGAAGACAAACGACTTCTCCTCTAGCCAAGCAATCCCACTGCGAGGGAGGGGGCCATCTGACATCCACCTCTGACCATCCCTTGCCTCATTTCCTCTGTTCTGAAGGAGACAGTAATTTCTCAAGACATTAAGTACTTCTGTTGCCTCTCAGGTCACTTTGGAGGCACCCTCTTTCAAGACTGGCTTATGATGACTTTACTCCCGAGATACTCACTGCTGCTTTCCTGGGCATTCTTAGAGATAAACACACTTCTATAGCATGTTGAAAGCTACTTGCTAAGCAGCAGCCACCAGGCAGTTTGTTTGTACCATTAGTGCCCCACGGCACCACTGCTGCAATTTCTACAGCTCATATGAGAGGGAAAAGCAACTTCTTCATCCCCTCCTTGCTCAATCATCCCAAGAGATATATCAACATCCTGATCCTACTTCTGGCACGAATAATTTAAGCTGAAGAAAGAAAAACAGGCTGCCCAAACATGAGTATTCTCTTCAGAGCCTGGGAGAGTTTATGGATCATAGGTACAATGAGAGCAGCTAGACTGAAAGAAAATGCTATGTTAGAAACCATTTAACACATTAGACGGAACAGGACGAGCCTGTTTTGCATTCATTACAAACATGAGCAACCCGCTATGATAACTGTAGTGGTTTAAGCACCACTGGGAGCCTGTGAAAGGGTATTTGCAATTTGCACGTGCAGTGTTCGCGCAGTTCACACAAACGTTATAACAGTAAGGCTCAGCACGAGCTCACGCAGGGTTTTTTCTCCTCCACCCATGTCCAACGGGATGGGAAGGAGGAGAGAAAAGCCCTGTTCCCGCCGGGCGCCCTGCTGGCTGCGTGGCACTGCAGGAGGCTGCCCGAGGCCCAGCTGGGCGATGTGCGGCGCTTTCCATGCCCGGCGCCTTTCCCGGACCCGCGGGTGTTGGGCGCTTGTTGCTGCCTCCCCAAAGCAGGAAAGTCGCTCTCCTTATTAGGGCACCCCGGGGCGATGGAGCCGCGGGCAGCGGGAGCGCGGCGGCCAGCGGGGGCCTTTCCCCCATGCCCGGGGCTGGAAGCCCGCGGCTCCCAGCCCAGGCCGGGCCCGCGGCGGGCGCCGCCCGGCAGCACCAACGGCCCCAACGGCTCCTCCCGCGGCGCCGGAGCGGGGCTGGAGCCGCCCTCCCGCCGCCGGGGTCCCGAGGCGGCCAGGGCGGCCCGCAGCGCAGGGGGAGCCCGCTGGGCCGCGCCGGGCCGGGGCGCCGCCGCTCACCCTTCACTTTGCCGAAGGTGCCGACGCCCAGCGTGTCGCCCAGGATGTAGTGGCCGATCTTCACCCGCCCGTGCTCGTGCTTCTGTTTATCCGCCGCCGCCATCTTGAGCCAGGGGCCGAGCTTGCGCATTGCGCGGCGGGGCCGGGACCGCCGGGGAGGAGCCGCCGGGGGAGGAGCCGCGTCCGAGGAGGAGGCGCCGCCGCCGCCGCCGCCGCCGCCGCGCAGCGCCCGCCCGCACCGAACGGCGGCAGCGAAGCCTGCGCCTATAGGCTGCTCGCCGCCCCGGGGAGCGACCACTGCGGCTCGCGGCGGGGGGGATGGACGAGACCAGCGCCTCCCGCGGGGGAGAAACGGCCCTCGCGGCCGCGGTGGAGGCGGGAGGGGGCGCTGGGGGCGCTTCCCGCCGGAGCGGCCGCCTCGAGGCGGCTCCTCCCCCGCTCCCCGCGGTCCGGAGGCGCTCGGGAGCCCCAGGACGTGTTCCCGCAGCAACATAAACCCTTCAAATCACAAATCCCGCGGCCTGTCACGAGTTAAAAGGCACATGACGGTTTTTTTTCTGCTAGTGGCTTGAGAAACCCGATTCAAAGGACATCCGATAGTGCCTGCCTTGATGTCATTAACAGTTTAACTCCGAAGTTGAGGAGAAACAGCTTCTGGTCCTGAGAAAATCGTGATAGGATTTGGTACGTGGCTTTGTACTAGGGCTCATCAGTAATATTGCCGATGTCAGAAAAGTGGCCAGTTTCCAAAATCATTCAGTTGAGATTTACAGAGAATGACTACATCCTGATTTCCTGTAGTTGCTTTGGCAAATTGAAAAATAAATTACATACTGACATAACAATAGCAAGCTCTTTCCATGCTTTTTCCACTTGTAGAAACGTGCTTTGTTGTATGGACCTTTTAAACTTGTCCACAGATCATGTTGCTCCTTTTACTTCATCAAAATCCTTCTTCATGGTTTCCAGAAGTTGTGCACGGGTGTTCACAAGTTAAGATTCAGTATTTTATTGACAAAATTTATCAGCTTTAATACCTTCTTGTGGTGCTTCTTAAGGTCTTGCCTTATTATACAAGAAAGATGGAGTGGTGTACTTGGGATAAAAAAGAGGTATTTGAGATTATCTGATTTCAAATCTCCACCCTGCTCTGGAAAACATAGCATAAAAAAAATCCACAATCTTAATTTGTTCATTTGTTCTTTTGAAAATCCTGTGGGATGATCCTTTGCTCCTCAAGCAGTGATACTCTTACTGCAACAACTATCATAAGGATTATTTGAAACAGTTACAGTGGCATTTGTTGATTGATTTGAGAAGAGTCTGGACAAAATACCTACTTTGTAATCAGCAGGAAACTTTCCAGCACAAATTACCCTCTTTTCACGAACTTGTTCACAAGTTGTATTGAGGACCACTGCCTTCATACAAGCAAGCCAATTAACCAATTTACCTATGGAAATGCAAAATAATTTTAAAATGGAACTTATCATGCTTTATTTGTATGTTTTTATGGACATAACTTTTGTCAGTTTCGCCATAGGGGAATATACATATTCTGGATAAGACAATTAGCATTAATCAAATATTTGGCATTTTGTGATTAAAACAAAATGTAGTACAAGGCCTGAGTGCTTAACGTTCTCATTTAGGGCCCTGGATCAAGTTTTAATTGAGAAGTTTAAGAAAAAGTTACAGATTTGTGTAGGAAGTTAGAAAAGATCTTCAAATTATTGTTATAAACTATATACACTGCCTTTTCATTTAAAAGCAGAAAAAAATGACTCCTGCCCTTTCTTCCTCTGACATTCTGCTTGGAGCACCCCACTTTATGCTAGGGCCACCCTGCTTTCCAGGGGGCCATTAAAATCCAGTGTTTTCCCATGTCACTGCAGAATCAGGTGGTCATCTCTGTAATACTTACCCCAATACAGACATGGAAGAATTAATCTCCCTTTAACTCAGGTTAACTAAAATTAGCACCATTTTATGCCAGCACACAATATTTGAGAAATCCATGTTGGCCAGAACATGAAGCATCTTGTTCTGTTGACTCCACAGGCAGAACAGCAGTTCCAATGTGTTAGCTAAAATTCATTCATGCTGTTGGGTTCGCCAGCTCACATACAAACTGAATCAGGCAGTGCTATTTTCACATCTTTGAAGGAAATAGAATTGTACTATGTGAATTCACCTCTGAGTTGCTCCATTAACTTTCTCAACCAAAGCACATTAAGAATTAGTACAGGCATATGCATTTTTCTTTCGTACCCACCATAGCCTACACAAAAGAAAAAAAAAAGAAAACACAGCCTCTTAGCCATGAACGTGCAACTGTGCATCTAAGGCAACTCCCTGTTTCCTTGCCTGGTAGAAGTCAGTAAGGATTTTGGCTGTGGCTTATTGTGCATTCAAGAGCTGCACTGGGTCTTGCCACCCTTCTCAATTACAGCACAGACTGGCACAGAGACAAAACACTGCTCCATGGCACCAACCTGAAATCCTCTACAAATTCACAATGATAAACAAATCCCAAGCTGACAAAAATCCTTTTTTCTTCATCAATTGACATGTTACACCTTTGGAGCTCAACATACCAAAGCTGTCTGTCTTTTGCTACCACAGGCACTCAAGTAGCACTTTGACCTTGGAAAGACAATGACTTTTGCTATACATTGACCAAAATGAAGCTCAATGATCTCTGATATAATTTGGAATAGCAGCACACTTATTTCTCAGAACTCAACGAGAGACTTTAAGTAAAAACAGCCTCAGAAGGTTAAAGCCTTATCAGAGATGTTTAGATCTTGTCTCTTCCTTTTTAAAGGAAAATCCTTTAAATCATTGCAGCAATTACCATCCTCCATACTCCTCTTATCTGTATCCCAGTAACAGCATCCTATGACCATTTTCAAAGCAGTGTTTAAAATAAAAAAAAAAACTGACTCAGAATTCCCATTTAAGGTCCAAGTTTATCAAGTAACTACCTACAACTTAAAGATGCCCCCAACTGAACTGTTCACTTCCTTGTTCTATTTTCTTGTGCACATCCACAAATCTAGTCTATTTGTGCCTCAGCTCTACACTCATACCTTCCTGGACTACAAGGTTAACTTCGTTTTCCTGTGATGGAAGAGCAATACACTTCAAACATCCACACCTGTATTTACTGGGAGAAATGTCTCAGCTACAGCAGGTCTCCAATCCCCTAATGCTTAGCAGTAAAAGCCCCTCCAGACGTGGAAGTTTCTTCTTGCCCAAGACACAATGGCCCACTGAACAAGCAGCCCTCTGGACAGGCTTCTCAGAACCGCCAGTCACAGAACACTCAACAATAGGTAAGACCAGAAATTCCCTCTTAAGTTTTTCCTTTCCAAACTACCACTTACAGCTATTTCTCAAGTTACTATCTTAGAGTTAAAATCTGACTCTCCACATTAGACTATCTTGAATAATTTACAGTCACAGACTTACAGGCAAGTAGGGTAAGGCTGGAATGCCAATATTGCACTTTCCTTGCAAAAAGATTGCTCCTCTAGAGCAGATAAAAAGCCTGTTCTCCCTCTTTGAAATTTCATCATGCCAAATTAGTATGTATCAGCTTATCGTTCCATTAGTCGCTATGCAAGTTAGATTTCTAGAATAAAATCAGTTAAGGGAGTAAAACCAGAAAAAATGTTGTCAGTTAAATACATCAATTAGCTGCTGGTTAATGAATAAATGGAAACCTTTAAGTTCAGCAGAAATTATGATCCTTTTCAAGATGGAGATGCTGTGAAACGTCAATTACATGTTATGTTTAATAAATCATCTCAATCCAAAACCTTGTGTGTGTCAACATACCTATTTTTTCTAGGAATACTTCATTGAATACTTCATTGAATTAAAACATACATATAAAAGCTGGAAGTTTTTCTGAATAAGACCATTTATTTTTAGCAAACAGATGAGTCTTTACGATGAACTGGAGGCGGCAACAGCTGCTCTCTTGGGCTTCGGTGTGGTCCCCTCACGGAATCCATTCCTGCAAGCAGAAATGCAGTTACTTCTCCAGCCTGAATTTTCTCATGAGCAATGCTTTAGGTGAAAATTCACCAGTTTTTGTTCAGCTCGTCTCAGTAATGCACTGAAATCACTATGAAATTCATATGTTCAGACATTTTTAATACGAAGCATCATTGACAAGCCATCTGGAATGAGCAGTAAGTTTTTCTCTCCCCTGCTAGAGTTAATCCCACTTCTTCAAACAGGAAGATTTCAGCAACTGGCTGAACACTTCAAGACTGAATCAAACCCAACACAGTTACTACAGGCACTCTGTGATTTATGGCCCTACTAAGCAACTCAACTAAAGGTGGTTTCATTTTTCTTAGCATTGAAGTGCAAGTCCTGCTTAAAAAGAAGCAGCTCACAGTTAAGTTACCTTCTGACCTTCTGGCTGCTGCTGGCTCCCACTTACACTTACTAAGCCTAACTTATTTTCACTCATTAAGAATAAAATTAGTGAATTTTGTTTTACTATTAGGATATTATGATTTTCTATATTTTTATGGAAAGATTTGGGAATTACTGATCTAATAAATACTAAAATCTATTTTAGAATATGGAGACAATTAAACAAATTTAGTGAGTTTCTTACAAACAGTATCCCCATAGTACCTCTTAAATAGAGCTCAAAGCTTTGTTGGAAGCTTTAGCCTAATTTTACAGCTAGCAAGCTATAATCAAATCCCAAACAACACTGCAACTACTAAAATATTTAAATTCCAAACTTTGTGCTCAGGGTAACTGCAAGCCATCTCCAGGTTCACCTTACCAAGATCCACATAAGTGCTATCACTAAGAAACACCTAGAAAATGGCAGTTCTACATGAAACATTTTACAATGATTTTTTATCATATATATTTTGAAGCATGGTCATTTTAAAGTTAGAACCAGTGTTTTGTACTATCGATCCTTATTAGAAACACTTGCTATGCATCCTATGCAAAACAAATGACAAATAAGCAAGCTCTTTATCCCAGAAAGATCATACTGCCAGAAAACAAGGCAGTCTTTATTTCAAAATATTCTAAAACAGTCTAAGATCACCACACACTGAATATATTAACCCAACAGTGCATTTTATTTAAGTGATACACCTCACAGCAAGGCGTAGCCCATGCAGGATTTCCCCTCCCGGTGGTCTGCCCCAGACGCCCTACCTGAACCGCCGGTAGACCTTCTTGAGGTGCCTCATGCGGCCCGTTCCCGTGGTGTTGCGTCTCTTGGCCTTGGCACTCCAGTTATCTAGGACAGACACGTTATTGTCACTCCCCAGCACGATTAATTCCATGATACCCGTGCTCAGCACAGCCAACAACCCGCCTGGCACCCGCCATTAGGGCGGGTTCTATCAAACCGCGCAGGGGAGCCCAGGCCCCGGCTCACACTTTCTCTTGCGCTTTGCGGGGTAGCCGCACTTGCCGCACGTGGACTTCTGCAGGTGGTAGGCCTTGGAGCCGCAGCGGCGGCACAGCGTGTGCGTCTTGTTGCGCCGCTTGCCGAACGACGAAGTGCCCTTCGTCTGAAACGCAGAGCGGGACAGGGTTACACGCGCATCCGGCACCGCGGGCCGCACACCCAAACGCGCCTCTACGCGGGCGCGCGGGGCCGCCCCGTCCATCAGCGAATGGCGGCATCACCCTCCGGCCTCCCCTGCCGCGGCCGCCGGGCGGCTCCCCAGCCCAGCCCCGCCAAAGCCCCGCGCCGGCGCCAGCGGAGCGGCCCCGGCCCCGTCCCCATCCCCGGCCCCGGCCCGGCGTCCCGCGACTGCGGCACGGAGACGCCGCCGAGGCGGGCATCCCGCGGCAGGCGCAGCCCCTGGGCCCGCCAAGGCCTCGCCCGGCCCGCCGAGGCGTCCCTGGCCCCTCTGTGGGCGCCAGCGGGGCGCAGGGCGCGCGGATGGCGGCGGATGGCGGTGAAGGTCCCGCGGCGGCGCTCGGCGCTCACCATCTTTGCGGGCCGCCAGCACCAAAGAGGCCGCGCCCCGCCCCGCTTCCGCTATATCCCGCCCCGCACTTCCGGGTGCGCGCCCGAAGCGCTCCGGCCGGGCACCGTTTCCGGGCGCGGGGGGACCGGCCTGGGCGAGGAGCCCCATGGGGCCGAGCCCGACCCCAGACAGCTGGTAAAGAAATCGTTGAAGGGCGTCAAGGGCTTGACCTGCACGGAGGCGCTGTCTGTGCTGAGCTCCAAGCGTACCCCGTGAAATTGCTCCCAAATAAACCTCTGCTTTAGGCCACGGTTTAAAAAACTACATCCATCATTGAAATTGGGGGAGTTTCTGGTCTGTGACAGTGTGTGCCTTCCAAGCGGAGCTTGTCACTGCACATGTCCCCACTGCACTCGCTGGGCTTGTCACTGCACATGTCCCCACTGCACTGGCTGCCCGTCCATGGCCCTGCCCCTGTGTGCATCAGTGACAACCCCGCTGCGAGCCCAAGTGCTGCGGTGCGCATCGCAGACGTGGAAAGAAAAAGAAAAAGAAAAAGAAAAAGAAAAGAGGAAAGGAAAGGAAAGGAAAGGAAAGGAAAGGAAAGGAAAGGAAAGG
>JAUBOD010000667.1:3341119-3354261 GCA_032353885.1 Nothura maculosa
AAGGAAGGAAGGAAGGGAGGGAGGGAGGGAGGGAGGAGGGAAGGGAGGGAGGGAGGGAGGAGGAAAGAAATGCATCATTTACATTTCTCTTGTAAGAGTTAATTTTGGGAAAGGAGGTGTAGACAAAGAGAACTTGAATAAAATTATATTTACCTTACCACCAGTTCCACCTCTCCTCTTCTAGAGCAAATTTCTCCAGAGATGCAAACAAGCTCAAGCCGTTATTATTTCTAAATGTGTTCGCTTTGACCAAAGGAACGCTTTTTAGCTCTTCTAGGGAGCTGAACAGCTTGAGCTAGATTACAAGGGCTCAGGAAGTCTGTAGGAGAAACGAAAAATTGAAGGGCAACATTTTCATGAGGTTCAGTTTGAATGCCTTTGTTTCTGGATATCATCCTGTTTATCAGAGGTAGACACCTCTTTGGAGTTTGTGGGGAATAAACCACCTGTAATATCTGTTAAACAGCACTCACAAGTACATGTCATATACAAACATAAATTCACTTTTATGGCATCCAGATTCTCTCTTTTGAAAAGAAGGCTTTCATATGTGACTTGGAATCAGGAACATTGATTCACCACGAGATGACAGTATAGTTCAGCTAGAACCCATAGGCTCAACAACTCAGGAAAACTCTGAACAGTAACAGCAAATTAAGTGAATAAATTGAAAATAATATCATTTTTATGCAGTCCTTATGTCTCTATGACAATAACAGAAAATGTGAGCAAACAGCAATGCCTATGGAAAAGGTTATTGCGTCCTGCTAAGAAACTAATGAATATAATACAAAAGATTTTCTATTTGTTTAAAATAAAAGTGAATAGAAGAAAATTAAACAGCTGTCACTGTGAATTATTCATTACAAATAGAGGATAAATGATAAAAATGATCTAAAATATATATATTCATATATATATTTTCAGCTTCATATAACAAAGCTTAAAAAACATGTATAAATTATATTTGATGCTTTTGCTTCCTGCAGCCATGCCTCAGTGGGAAAGGAAAGGCTACTTTATCATTTATATATGTTATTTCCATATAGTCAGTTGCTTACTTTTCCATGGAAAACAGCACAAAAATGTCACAAATGAAATGAATACCAGAGTTTAAAAATACAAATCAGTTATTAGAACTTATATGTAAAAAGTTCCCCATGTGTTTGTTCTCAGTACTGAATTAGAAAGAAATACTTAGAAACATTCATCCATGATGGTATGAAAAAATAAATATGTTTAGAGTAAGGTGGAAGGTCAAGGAAGAAAATACCAGAGCAGCTAGGGACTCATGTTTAATCTGAAAAAATAATAATCTTTTTTAAATTTATTTGTCTCACATCTCATCTCAGTATTCCTTAGGATTTTACGTTTGTCTAGCTCTAGGACTACCACAAATTATGGCTTTCACTGATCAGCTTGCCTGTTCTCTGAAAAGTAAAACAAAGCTCATGTTAAAGTAGAAAAACTTGTCACTTGTACAACATTTTTGCCAGTATGAAATTTATTATACAGATGAGATATAAACTATAAAAGATATAGGCTTCTTCATAAAATGAAGAGGACAACTCAAATTCTAAATGTATTACAAATATAGCCTATTCCCCAGGGTAGGATGAATTAGTCTTCTTTCATCTAAATCACTTTTATTATTTTCATTTTATTATTTTTACCAGATCAGGACTTGCCTTAAGTACGATGCTATCTTAACACAGTGTTATCTTCTGTTTATTCTGGAAGATATTTTTTTCTGTATCAGGCATTTTTTAGCTTTCCAGTTACTGGAATTGAGGCATACTAGTTCTGTCAGGAAAATCCCCTAACATTCAAGTAAACTGTCCGTTTTATACTCCTTCATTTTAATAAAAATATGGGGTTATAATTTGCCCAGCTTTACTAGTGTGTGCACTAGGACTTAGAAAAGAAGTGGAGCTTTTTGTATCTGATACTGGTACAATATTTTTCTTTCAAGTTACACTTATATTTTCTTCCAAATTATCTTTTATAACAGCACAGTAAGTTCTGCTTACTGAGAAATATTTTATAGACTTTACATTCAAAATGCTTGGAAACTTTCAGAGGGAAACTGATGAATTTAGAAGAAATATATTTGTCCAAACATTGCTGCATGAAGAATTTTACCCTTCTAACTAGCTATAGCTCTAAATAGTTCTAAAATATTTAATAAACATGTACCTCTGTCCGAGAAAAAAAATCTGAAATACAGAAACATTGGCAAGGTTGCTAATGACTGAGGTTTGCTGTTCTATTTGTTATGCAAAGAATAATCAGACAGAAAGGACCTCAGACAGAAAACATCTAGGTCATCCACTCTAAGTCCTGATATATCAGACATTTCATATAAAACTGCTTATGAATTTATTAAATGGTATGAGTTAAATCTATAGTTAAACAATATAGAAGACTACAGAAAAAAAAGTAACAAAATCTTGAAATATTGGTTGTGCGTGAAAAATTTACGTTTTCTTCCTCTAAGAACTAGCTGCTATGAGCAGACTCCACAATTCTCAATATGGCTTAGTCTCTGATACACCCTTTTATGCACTAGGTATGGTCTTGTGTCATTGGCTTTAAATATAAATGTATTTAATTACATTTTTTTCACTAATTAAATATGTTTGTATTTAAAGCAAATTATTCCACATTAGTCTGCTACTTGTGACTTTTCCTGTGTTATGTAAAGTGTTTAAAAACCAGCCTAGCTCTCTCACTTGTGAAGGACATTTGTATGTATAAAAATTCACACCTCTGTATTCCTGCATGGGTCTGTGTGAGTGTGGTGATATCTTACTGACACTGTACTTCTGCTATACACACAGCTAGTAAGTGAGCTGGATTTGCACTCCTGCAAATTTCTATGCAGGATTTTCAGCTTGAGGTGTTTTCAGAGTGGACCAACCCTGTTCCTAACCCTCCGTGATAAACACTGCTGAAAATCTCACCAATACCTGCTATCCAGTCTTTAGATAGTCATTTCCAAAGGCAGGTGGTTTAAACCTTGCATACAAACACAATGGCTGCTGCTTCTTGGAAGCAGGTGCTAGGAAATTAGAAACTCAAAGTCAGCATTGGATGTGCAGAAGTTGAGGTCGAAACAGTGCAGGTTGAAAGTGAAGGCAGGGAAGAGTGGAAAAGGGCAGAAGTAACTTGCCATTTGGGGAGAGTTTTCCAGTTTCCTACTAAACCAGTTCATTATGTGAAGATCACAAGACCAGAATCTAACTGGAAAGAATAACAATGATTTGTTTGTCCAGTGATAACCTTTGTGCACATGCAGCCTGGAATGTCTATGCTCTAGAGAGGTTTGATGTATTAATTATACTACTAAATCTCCTTGCATTTTTAATTGCAAAAGCACTAACTCTTCTTTTCCAAACCATTTCATTCCAACTAGTATTCTCATAGCCCGTGCTTGTTTTGCACGGTTTTTGCAGCACCAGTATCTAAGGACCTCATTGCTCCATGAGGTCCCATGAGAGAGAATTATTTGTATTACAGATAGCACAGTATAAATGCTTTATGATGTTTTTCATAGAGATACATCCCTCAAATGTGACAACTACATTAACAGCAAAATAGGCAATTAAAATAATCTTAAAAAGTTAGATGGTATTAGCAAACAGAAACAAATCCACAAAATTCTCCAAGTCCATCTCAAAATTTAAAACTCTAATGACAAGATGTTGTCTTCTCTGCTCAGTGGTCACTGGATCCTTTGCATTTGCAGCACGACACACAGACTGTCTTTAGGGCTGTATTGGATAATGAGCTTGGACAATAAAGAGGCCAGTCTTGCTTGATAAACTATTGAGTAACCTTAGCATCAATTCTATAAAAGACTGGAAGTCTATAGGAAATAGCATTGATATAAGTACATTCTGGCTGACCTTACTGTGAAGCAAAATACAGACAATAGCATTTCATGCTGTCTCCAGACCAGGCAGGATATCATTAGCCCAGCAAGTGAAAGGCTGCATGCAGACAAGAAAAGCCTTGCCTTATGGCTGAATTTTTGTGTCTTTCTCAAACTACTCATCTCTTATTCCCTAAAACTTTCTTGCTGAGTCTAAAGAGGATTAATTTCTGAGCAGACAGTAAAAATGCTTAGTTGCTATAATAAAGCATTTTTAATTGCAAAAGGCATACTAGAGAAGGAATTATTACCCTTTTCACCAAGAGTAAAAAAAATCAGTCCTATATTCTTTTTAAGTCATACTTTCCCCCTTACTTCATTGTAAGCTGGGGAAGTAATTGGAGAGCTCCAGCAGGCTACTTTTATGTGTTGTAGAAGTCATGCTAACTGCAAAGATATGTTGCAAATAGATTGTCATGCAACTGTAAATAGACTTACATTTCAAAAACATACAAGAGTAAGAAATTCTAATGGCCCCAACTCTAAGTGCTAAGTAGAAAAGGAGTGACTGAAGCTGTGCTGTGAGATGAAAGCAGCAGCAGCTATTCACAGCCCTGGTATTCACTTCTAAAAATCCCAGTAACCTGTGTAATGCACCACAGGAGCCGTGGAACTGCAGTCCTAGGAGAGATATAAGTACTAAAATGACAAATATGAAAAACTACAGTTTTGTCTTCTTGTCATACTTCTTGCAAGAACACATTCCCTCAATATTAACTTATTTTAATAAGGTACAGTTACTATCAGTGGCTTTACTAAAGGCAGATGAACAACACATACAGTTATTCTTTGCTATCTGTATTCAGCCTCTCTTGTATTTTTTGCATGTTTGTCTGTAAATTATAGCACAGTCTTACCTTGGGAGTTATTATAGCTAATGATGTACTTACACGAACTTAAATTGCTATTTAAGCTATTAAAACAGACAGCTGCAAAATCAACACATATGTCTGGGAAGATAAAATATTCTCCTGAGTTCCCATATGGATTCTTTACTCATTCTGGGCCTATTAGAGGGCCTAATTTGGTTTTAATCCTTTCTTAAACAGGCAAATGACCACTAACAAGATTGTATTAATCAGGCATCAAACTGAATAGTATCATAGGATTTCAGCCAAGCAGGAACATATGTACACAAATGATTCAAGAGCATGAATCACTTTATCAGAGAAGCTCTTAGTCACTGAACCTGAAAAATCCCATAAGAAACTCTACCTTAACTAAGTTAGCGCTGGGATTGATAGCTCCTGGGGAATTAACACAGTATCCAGGTATGGATGGAGTAACATGACCCGAGATCTTGTCAACTTCTTCAAGAAAGCAGGTCAGAATGCAGCATTTTAAAATCACTACTGTGATATTTATATCAGAGTGTCTAGTTTTCTGAGAACTATGCAAAATTGTACCAACACCCATGGTGATTGACTAGATACGAGAGTTGCTTTACCATGAGGGCTTCATCCAGGCTCTCCTTCATAGAAGTTTCCCAAATCTGGGAAACTTCCCCCATATGACTTTCCACATCAAAATGTGACATTTTAGTGGTGTTACTGTAATGACTCAGAGCTGGAAAATAATAAAACATGAAAGAGAAAACAAGAAGGCATGGCAAGGAGGAAAGGGAAAAGTGAGAAAAAACTACTCTGTAACAGCATCTGCAGAGGAAAACAACTGCTGCTGTTTTGTTGAAACCAGGAGCTGTAGCAGGACCACATGATAAACTTGCATTCAGCTCCTGATTGATTTTCAATGTGAAAATTGATGCACAACTGCAGAAGGGCAGAATGAAGATCTGTGAGCCGAATTTAAATTTGGCAACGCCAAATTGAATCTAGAGCAGCTCTTCCCATTGAAATTAGAGACTGACCTCTCATGTAGGATAAGGGGCACTAGCTCTGGGTTAAGATCTTGGAAAAGTTTTGTTCAGAGGAAAAAAAACTGTGACACAGAATATAAGCAAAAAAAGAATGTTCTTCCAGTAAATGTTTCCCACAGCTTCCCAGTCCCAGTCAGCCTTGCCAAGCCTTGATTTACATGTCTTAAAAACATCAAGCAATTCCAGCATACTGGGTCCCTGAAGGAGATTAGATGGGGTTAAGATAAAAATTTCTCTGCAATATTTAGCCTTTTGAGGGGTTGAAAAGCATAATAGCAAGGCAGAGTAAGAGGAGACATACAAAAGCAGACAGACTGACTGACTTCTTCAGCTGCTGAATTGAGTGGAAGTGCATTTTCCTCAGTAATTGCTGGATATCTGAGTATTTCATCTGTCATGAAGGTAAGACAATTACTTACTTAAATTGTACTAATGAAGTAAATGCATCAAGTGCCATGAAATATTAAATTTTAGAGAGAAACATTCATCTGAAAATATGATTGGTCACTATCACAAGAGGAAAGAAAGCTAAAACCCAGGAGCTCACAGAAAGCAGCTCAGCAGTTAGACCTTATTAGCCAGACTCCCTGTGTTTTTTTTTTCTTTTTTTTTTTTTGTTAAGCTTTCTATCATAAAGACTGCAGGAAGTAAGAACAGCTGCTTTTAGAACATCTACAAGAAGAAGCAGGAAAGCAAAATAAGCTTTTGCTTCTCTTTTTCAGGTGCTGGGAATTTTTCTCTTGCTGGAGGTTTCAGGTTTCATTCCCATTTTTTCCAGGTGATTATTTTTTTAGAAAACTATATACTGAAGACTGAGCATGTATAGTTTAACAGAAAATTTCTCCTGGTGCAGGGCAGGGCTTAGAAGTTTCTTCAGATACGTTTTGACATGGGGTATAGTGGGATCTTTAAATATGTTTTTTGGAAGAAAACATATTCTACTGACACCAGTCTGTGTTGGCGCTGCCACTGCCATGAGTGGTGACAAGAGTGAGGAATTACAGTGGCCATCAGCTCCATCCACAACGAGCAAGACAAAAGAGTCTCATGAGTCCCATGTGTCCCAACGCACTGCATGAGAGCCACTATGGAATGGTCTCTTGCACGCACACTCCTATGGAGTTTCAGGTGGCCTGGAATAGGCCTAGTCTCTTCTGTTGATTAGTGTCTGGAAAGCACAACTGGGACAACTCTCATTATTTTTACATTTGAAAAGCAAATCTCAGTGGTTTAAGAGGGTGTCTGATCATGCACTGTATTTTTATTGAATTTGCTGTTTCAGAATATTTGCTTTGCTGTTTCAGAAAGCTTCACTAAAGTGTATGATTGCAGATCCATGACCGTTTTCTCTTTTTTTTTGTTCTTTTATTTTATTTTATTTTACCCCTCATAATGACAAAAAAACACTCCTGGAGCAGCCCTTCCTATCCAGTCCTTTGCCGCTGGAATGCTTTTGGCCCTTGGTCTGAGTGTGATGGCTGTACTAAAAAACAGGTAGATATAGACTATTTTTTTTCAGCAGTCATGATTTCACAACCATATTCCAATAATGGAACCAGCATATCTTTTAACTCTCAATTGGATGATTTCTCTCTACAGCCCAATAGTGTTTGATATAAAAATTTACAAGAGGCTGTTCTGGTATGATGATGAAATGAAGGAAAAGAATAAGCAAAACCGCTTTTCCTAGTAGAATGAGAAGGTTACTGGACTCTAGAGAAGGGAATGTCTCTACGCTCCCCTCTCTATGTTCCTTTCAAAGCTATATCTGTGTTATGAAGTAATTAGTGTAGTGGAGACAATTTCTCAGCTGCCAGTAATTGATTTGTACCACTTCTATTGATTATTCATTAGAGGAGTAAGCTGCCAAGAAGAGAAAGCTTGGCTGCAAATATTATCCACAGTAAAAACAAGTTGATGGTTTTTACACTTCAGCTCTATTCTTGTTGAAATTACTTTTGCTTTTGACTTTCCATCTTGTTTCCATTGATGTTGCATGAATTAGAAAGGAATTAATCCAAATTAAAGATCTGAACTGAGCATGTACTAGAATCTTTTTAGAAACAAGAAGTAGCTCATGTATTGTCAGTCATTAACATTTTCCTTTAGGATATTGTTTATGTTGAAAGATTTTAGCATATTAAGCATGATATGCTACTTTCATGATATGTCCTATTTAAAATATAAAACAAAGTGGAAATATGTTAACAGCTTACTCTTTTCAGAGTAGCCTTCTCAACAAAATAGCCAAGTTTAGGGCTGAGAATGAAGATCATGAGATCTAATACCTGCCTTTCTATTAAATTGTGAATCTGTTGCCCAGCTAGGGTAGTATGAAGTAAGATTGTCCTCAAAAGAAAATCAGTGAATGTTTAATCTCCTTATAGAGTATTTTGACAGCAGTATACTATTTCTGCTTTGGATTTTCTCATATTTTTAAAATTTTCTTTTGATTTGTATTCAGATTCGGAGACGGACAATAGCAGTTTATGGCCAGTTTGGGGGAAATCCCTGCTCTGGGGACGCGTTTGAAACAAGGCAATGCACTCCGACACGGGGATGCCCAACAGAGGATGGCTGTGATGATAGGTTCAGGTGTTTTTCAGGTATTATCAAAAACTTTTTTTGTTATTTTCTACTCCTTAAAATTAAGAAAACTTTGTGGTGCTTGAAATTTGATCAATGGGCAATTGCTTCCCAGAACCCTTAATCTACACCTAGCTTTGATTCAACAGGAAGTTTCCTTTTGTTCTGCCTTGGCTATGCATGTTTTTAATTTCATTTGGGTGTGTTCCAAAGCTTTACAAATAATATTTTGTAGTTCTATGAGTTTTCATTAGGAGAGAGGAATAAAAGAGTGAAACTTCAGATATAATTCTCCAAAGGTATGTTTTAGGATATATCCACACATTTTGGACATCACTCACAGGATGAGAGCTAAGGCTTCCTAGAACAATGCTAGCATCTAAACTGCTTCTATTTTCATGACAAAACAGCACATTATGTCAACAGGTAGATATTCATCACATGTTTATTACAGGATAAACATGTTTTGGGGCTATCAGATAGACAATCACAGTCACACAGGATATGATCAAAGGATGACTACACAGGAAAAACAAGAAATAAATTTAGAACTCAACTGATTTCTACATATATTATAAGCCTTGAATGGCTATGGTTCCCTCAAGTGTATATATGCACTTATTTATTTATCTACATCTGTTGTTTTGCAAGCTCTTCTGGGAACTATGGGATTGAATGAGCTAATTAATGTGATGTTAACTGTGGGGTTTTTTTGTTTGTCTTTTTTTTTTTTACATTAGGTGATTTATTTTTAAATAGATGAAAAAATTCTCCTATCCATATGCATTGCTATTTTGATTTAGGTCAGTGTATTAGTAGGTCTCTTGTGTGCAATGGAGATCAGGACTGTGAGGAAGATGGTGCTGATGAAGATCAATGTGAAGAGAAGAGGACTGTGTGTGATAGCGACAAAACACCTCCAAATTCAGATCTTACAGGAACAGGGTAAATTCTGCACACTTTTTAGCTCCTGCTCAAAAGTTTGCTAGGTAAGTGTCTTAGCCTCAAGTGTGTTTCATGGTTTTCTTCTCATAGCTTTGATGCCATTACTGGTGAGACTAAGGGAAGAGTGATTCACACAAGAAGCTTTGGAGGACAATGCAGAAAGGTGTTCAGTGGCGACAGGAAAGAATACTACAGGCTGAGTGAGAGTGTTCTTGCTTATACATTCCAAGTACGTTTCCATTAACTCCACCTTTAGAGTCTTGATTAAAACAGGTGCAGTGAAGTAACACAGGTAAGGTCTCTTGACAAGAAGGTTACTTGAAACATAGATGAATGAAGCCTATACCTTCCATCCAGTTTGTTCATTCCACTTGCAGCTCTTCCACTATGAACTGAGAGAAGAATCCTAAGCCATTGAACGCAGCTATCTCCTGAATAAATATCAAATAACAGCAGCAAAAAGGTTCCATGCAATGAAGTTGTCATATGCCACCACATGCTAAAGTTGTGTCATTCATATCCAGAGAAGATGGCCTTTTACTAGTTTAAAATACTAACTTGTCAGTATGTTGATAAAGAAAGGGAAAAGAATATTCATTTCCCGGATATCATTTCTACTTCTCTCACAGTAAAAATGAATACCAAGACCCCTGCTTAGCTTAAGTTGCAACCTGAATCACCTTAAGACTTTTTGTGCACAGGGTTTTGGGGTGCTTCATGGAGACCTTGCAGAGACATATATTTATTTTTGATTTCAAGTCATATGCCTAAGAAATTTTGTTTTTCCTCCCTTATCAAAAGCATGCTAAATAACCCTTAATGCATCACATTACTTTATAAGCACAAATATATAGATACTTCATACATATATATATAGAAGTAATACTCTTTTCAGACAATTGATTCTTGCAGTGTTCACTTCTTTTAGTGTTTATGTATTGTTTCAAATGAATATAGCCTGAAGATGTATCCACATTTTCTTTAGAAAGTAGTGGATCTGCTCTATGTTATTCTTTTTAACATCTTCCACAAAGCTATTTGTATAGAATTTTATCTTTGATTTTCTAGGTTAAAATTCAGAATGATTTTAGTTATGAGTTTTTCAACAGCAGCTGGTCTTATATGAAGCACTCAGAGAATTATGAACGATCAAATCATGGACACAGATTTTCACAGAATAAAAATTTTCAAAACAATCACAAGGTATGTTTAGACTATCAGTGTAACTTAGTATTTTGTATAAATGTTCTGGTTATGATTTTTTGATTGTACTTTCATAGTAAAATGTGAATATTTATTTTATCAAGATACTTTTGGTACAAAGTCCATAAACAAAAAATCCCATTAAATCTTTACAAGTGCATTGCTAGTCTAGCTTAACCTGATGTTGCTATTGTTGCTTTTCCATTTTACCTCCTTATTACTAATTTATTTATTTGCTAGCTGCTTTTCCATATTTGAGAAAGTAAAACATTAACATCTCATAACTGATTTTTTTTTTCTTTTTCTTCTAACACTTTAATGTACTTTTTAGGAATACCTTTGCCAGTATCTTGGAGTGAAAGAGTTCTATACAATAAAATTAGTTTCAATCACAGAATTATTTCATTTCTCTCTAGTAGGAAATTAAGAAAGATAGCCAGTATCTTACGCAGTCAGTAACCTGCAGTGCTTATTATACCTTTGCTTTGGCCTTACTGAAAAATAAGGATTAAAAATAATTTGTGATCAATGTTCAATTAAGAGGTAAATCCTTTATCTTACAGTAAATAAAAGCAAGTAACAAATGCATGTATTTGGTGTTCTCCAAGCTGGCAGAAGGCAAACTTGTACCACATTAACAATGATGTATATTATGTTATTTTCATAACAAAGTTCGATAGCAATATTGAGAAATTCAGTTGACTATTCTTGTTCAGATATTGTATAACTGAGAATATACTGAAAATGACTAAAGCACCCTTAAAAAAAGAAAACAAAAAGTCTCTCTTACAGAAATCAGGGTGCAAAGCAAATTTCTTCATTCTTTAGTATTGCTATGTTGCCAATGCTGGAAACCACCAGTAGTGATTGCATGATATCAGTGAAGAATGATTATTTTCACTATTCATTTGAAATAGGCTAGTTTTCTGGTACACAAGAAGAAAAGATGATGCAGCATCTACAAATGAAAGCCAAAGATGAACTTCACATCTTCAGAATATTTTTGAACTTCACATCTTCAGAATATTTTTTTCACATTCACTTGGTTGCTTAAACACAACTAGTGATATAGATACTGATACTAATACTAGTACTGTTGGTCAGTATAAACATATATTTTCTGACTCGTAGTGAAATGGCTGCATGGCTGATTCAAGACAGTTTTATTTTCCTCCCATCAGAGTCAGCAGCTGATGGTCATTGAGAATAGTGTGGAAGTCGCTCAGTTTATTAACAACCGCCCAGACTTTCTCACTCTTGCGGAACCGTTCTGGAAGGAACTTGCCAACCTCCCTGTGGTCTATGATTACAACACGTACCGAAGATTTATTGAACATTTTGGGACTCATTTTTTGCACTCTGGATCCCTAGGAGGACATTACAAAGTTGTTTTCAAAATGGATACTGACAAAATGAAGGCTGAAGGTAGAGCACTAGAACATTTGGTACAGGAAACAAAGTGGAAAAAAAAGAAACAAAAAGAAAAAAAAGATACACATTTCTTTGTATGTTCTTCAAGGTAGTATCTAAAATCAAGTAAGAGTCTGATAGTTGTAGTTCAAGACCTCCTTCAGGCTGCATTTGAATTTTAATGCTAGTTTGAATGTCAAATAATCTTAAAATTTGGAATTTATTTGAAGATGAAGGTTGAGTAAAACTGTAAAGAGCAGAATAAATCACAAATCTCACATCAAAGTGAGACATAGGGATACTCAGGGGTAAACAGGGCTGTAGGATTAGGGATTGCTGAGAAAAGGGGTGAGAGGAAGAGGAACTTTTGCCACATGGAACTTCTGTCTTGGCCTCCATCCACAGCCTTTGGCATCATGTGGACCTCCCTCAAAGAATTGCTTTGTAGCTGCCTCCTAATTCTAGCAGAAAAGGTGGTAGTTTTCTTTCTAAAAGTCCTTTCAAGTCAATGGGAAACTGAGAGATTGATTTAAAATTTACACAACTGTCAATCTACAATATTATTAATGGATCTATTTTCTGCAGGTCTGAGCCTTACAGACATGTACAAGTGTACCACATCAGGCTGGAACCTACTCATTGTAAAGAAAAAGAAAACAGAATGTTCTAAACTGGATGAAGTACTACAAGCTTCCTCAGGTAAATATTCAGTAGTAACTTGCATAGTTCCCATATATGCAGCTTTCACCTCTTCTTAAAGAACTGTCACAATGAGGAGCAGGTGGTGGTAGCTTTGCTGAACTGTATTTTTACAGATGGAACCCAGACACCAAACAACAAGTTTAAAAAGCATTCCAAGACCCAACCAGTGCTAATATTTTCCCAATAGGTAATATTTTCCAGACACTTTACAACTAGAGAGGCTAATACAGTTGATAAAATGGATATTGCTTATGTGCTGTACGTAAAGAAAAAGAAGGGTTGGCCAATGTGATTTCAATTTTCTTGACAATTTACTAAAGGATATCCATTCTGCAATTACTAACATGGCATTTAGCTGGGCTTGTTCAGTCTGGAGAAGAGAAGGCTGAGGGGGGACCTGATCACAGTGTATAAATACCTCAAGGGAGGGAGTGAGGAGGATGGGGTTGGCCTCTATTCACTAGTGGACAGTGATAGGACTAGAGG
>JAUBOD010000667.1:3363098-3373777 GCA_032353885.1 Nothura maculosa
AAAGGTTTAAAACCTCCAAGGTAACAGACAAGGTTATCTTTTCCCACTGTAGTAGGAGGAAGAAAATTGAAGTCCTTGCAAATGATTTAGTGGTAGCAGAACTTCTCAGTGGAATATGTACGTGCATCAGGCTAAGCCCAAATTAGCCCACCTTAAACATCTGAGAATTAATATTGGTGAGTTTAGTTCAGGTTTTGTAGTTCAGCTGGACACTTCCCTAGGATTTGAGGCCATAGTCTTGCATTGCTGGTTTAGGAAGATAAAGGCCAGGTTGATAAAAACCCCTCTAATACTCTCTATAACCTTAAACACCTAAATGTTTTAAGACATTGCCAAATGAGGCAATAACCCCTCCTTTGTATCATAGTTTCTTTGCTGTAAGTGACATAGATGTGGAGGCTTCACAATGATAGGGAAACCTCTAACATTGCGGACTCAGATACCTTTGGAAGTCAAACACATTGTCATGCATTTAGACTTCAGCCTGCTACCTGTTTCTATTTTAGAATTACTTTCAAAATGGCAGGAAGATAGAGAACAGTCATCGTTGGTACCTGATGTCACTCTGTCTTGAAAAAACATGTCTAATAACAGAAGAATAAATCATCAGCTGGCTAGGCAGGCTTATCCACTAGCCTGTGGAGATTATAGGACTGAAGCATGTAACCTGATTTCAGTCCTTCTGCTAAGAGTGGTGGAAGTAACCTGTTTTGCTTTGCTGGGATGGTGACTCTCAACAGCAGACACAGCTTCATAAGGAATGCAGAAATTATATTGGTTTCAGACTCACCATTAGTGTTTCCAGTTTTCAAGAAACAAGCATTAGAAACTTCCAGGGATGGCACAAGAAGCCCACAAGAGACTGCTGCAGGGTAATTTGTCCCTCATGACATGAAGCCTTAGGTTTTATCTTTCCTTGTAAATTAGAGACAGAACATTTCTGGGCATTGGCACTGCTCAATTGCTAGAACATTTCCTAGCAGACTTTTGGCAAGGGCCAACTTGCACGTGTTTTCCAGGAACAGTTCAGGATTTACTAGGGTCAGGGACTGTAGGCAGTTTGATTGGGTCCCTGTGCTTTGGGGGCAAAGACAGATACCAGCAGGTTTCTCTGGAAACTTGCCCTTGTGCAAGTAATAGTTCAGAGAACAATTAGTATATTACCCTTGGCCTCCAGCAGATAAAGACCATCTCAACAATAAGGAATGAGTTTTAATCTTTTCAAAACTACTCCCTTTCCTCTGACCATATTAAATTAATGTAGCATCTATTTTTTAGAGGTTTTTTGCCTGTATTATATTAAAATTTATAGTCCAAGGTATAATCTTAAAAAGTTAAAATCATTTCCATTGTGTTGAATTTCCACTTTTTAGTTTCAGTGAAAGTTTCCCACCTGGTATGGTAAGCGAAAGAGAGAAAAGATATTTGCTGACGTACGTGTACTATTTAATTCTTCGTATTATGTACTTTTGTAAAGGCTTGTTCTTATTCAAACCTTCTTTTTCAGGTAAAAGGTGCTTATTTTTTCACAATCCAGTAGCTCTAAGCTACAGATAGTTTAAAATTTCTGTAAATCCAACTCTTAAGAGGCTTTAGAATCATCTGTCACATAATCATTCCCAGAAGATGGAGCCAGCACTTTTCATGAGTACCTTATTTATATATGATATCAAAAAAACACTTCCTAACTCTCTCAGAGCATTGTTTTGATAAAATTTCTATGAAGATTTTGTATTTGTCTTTCCAGAAATTTCTCTCATGTCTGATATTACATTGTAACTTTTTATTTGGTAAAATCTGAGACTTTTAAAGGAGAGGAAGGAATAAAGATATAGTCACCTCTCTTATAATTAATAAGTAATTATGAAATAATAAAACACATGCCAATGTACACATAGCATTATATGTATGTAAACCCATTTGTTATATGCACATATAGATGTATAATATATTAGAGAATAATGGAGGTCTGAACTATTAAGTAATGATATCTAGATCTCATTGTCACTGAGGTCAATAGCAAGATATTCAATAATATCCTTGAGCTTCAAAAGGGGACACAGTCTGGTTCTACTGAGGTGCTGCATCCTGTGGGAAGGGAAGAAATCTGATTTATTCATTCATCTAAGTCCTGAGTTCCCTTGTTGCCCTTTTAGGAAGTATTTCAATGAATAGGAAAAGCAGAATGGGACCCTGAACATTTTCCAATTCCTCAGCTCTTTTTAAGAGGTACTAAGAAAAAATACATTTAAATTGTGCTATTCCTCCTTTTGCTTTCAGACCTTCCATGGATGTCTGTGCTACAGATGAAAGAACCAACCGAAACATACTTTTAACTGTATGTAAGATGCATGCATTGGAGTGCATGGGCAGACAGTACTCTCTTACTAATGCAGAAAACTGCAAAATACCTCAGGCAGATGAAAAATCCTGTGGATCATGTCGTCCATGGGAAAAATGTGATGGTAAGACATCCTTCATAACCGTAAGTAACAAAATGAAATCTTTATAACCATATTTCTGCACTTACAAAGCAGCTCCCGATCCTCCCAGCAGCATCAGACACACAAACTACCAAGTTGGTTCAAACCATCGTCCCATTATTTGTGTTTGAAAGCTCCAGTCATGGAAAATAAAACTCTGCAGGTTGTAGCAGAATAAACTGTCTATAGGAAAAACTTATTGCTGGTCTCTGTTAGGTGGACTACCATATTTGATATTTATCTGGCAGTTTGGGGTGAGACCCTTCTCCTGCCCCTTTTTTCATTTTAACTACCTGTTCTAATATTTTTCCACACAACAAATGTGGAAGCCCTCCCCTCCTACAGCAATATAAAATCCTTTTCTGAATCTGGCTGAGCATCTTCCCTAATGATATTTTGTGGCACAGGTTTAAATACCTTGTTCTATACGGTCTCAAAAAGACACTTTGGTTGGTACTTCATTGTGTGCTCCCAGTTTCCTCACATTATGAGCAGTGGTGAATAAATATTCCCTCAGAGTAAATAGCCTCAGTCTTTTGCAATCTGTCTTCAATGCAAGCTTTCCTATTCCCTGATCTAATTTCCCTGAGCCTCCTCCCGTATATTGCCTTTAATAGAGGGTGGCCAGAAATAGAGAGATAAAGGAGTAAATTATGTTTTCAAATGTGCCCCATTTGAAGACACAATTATATTTTGAAAGTAAAAAGATTATTTGATAGGAATTTGTGTAACAGGTTGAATATGTAAAAATAATAGCAAAAGGTCATCAAAATTGGTTGAAACTTCAGCAGAGACAAATGCTGGCAAAAGTTAACATGTAATACTGAAACAAGCACATAGTTATGAAAAACTAATCTCAAATAGGTACTTTATTCTTATTTGATTATTTAGCTGTTCTCATTGATACACCTGTGACATTTATTCACAGGACTGGGTTATCTGATCTTTGCCAAACTGCCAGTAGGTAAATAAAAAGACAAGTTTTAAGTGTTTGCATGCTAAGAGTTGGATGAGAGTTTGTTGTACTTCCAAGGACAGACCTCTCGTGTTATCTGGACTCTGGAGCAATAGATACGATAACTGGTACTAGCAGATCTGAAGCAGTAGCATCAGAGATGTATTTAAGACCTATATCATCTCAAGCATCTTCAGACAGCTTTTCCCACAAAAGCAAACAAGATAAGAAACTTGAAGAAGCCCTTTTAGGTGTGCTGGATTCCTGTGACACCAAAGTGCCACTTGGTTGCACTTCTTGTTTTTCCATTGACCCCAAATACCAGTTAATGAGTTTCATTCAATGAGATCCCATCCTAAGTGATGTTTTCCCCTCTGCTTTTCCTTAGTTCCATCCAACGGCTGTGTTTGCCGCGAGGACGGGCGGTGCGAGGAGGGAGGCGTTCAGGTCTGTGTTGAAGTTAGCGGCTCTGCTGGCCATCAGACCATGACGGAATGTGAGGCTGGGCTCCGCAAGTGCCGGGGGGAGACTGTCACCCTTGTCAGCATAAGGCCCTGTGATGTTCACAGCAAATAAGATATGTTACATTTCATTTCGCTTATTACCATGAGATATGTCAAAATGTGTCAACTGTTGGGCAGAAGATACTTCACATTTTACTCTATCATGTATAAACTGTCATGAAATCCAGCATCGATGATGAGATTATGTTCTGTGGCTCTGAATCAGAGCTTTTCATTAGGCAGAGCTATACTCACCACTACTACTCACGAAAGGGCTCTTAGCCTAGACTCTGATTTAGCAGTGGCAAGTTTACTTTGCATTGCCCTCAGAATTAAAAAAACTTTTCTGACATGCAAGCGCCAAACTAGTGTTTACAGTGATATGATACAGTGTCTGACACTTATGAATATATTTTAGAACCACAAAAATATATATATGCACTGATCAGATTTACATTAAAAAAAAGAAAGCTTTACAAAACAATCCATATAATTCTTCTCTTTTTAATAGTGAAACTTCTTCCTACTTTATCTTATTCACTTGATCAAAAAGCATGCACAGCATTGAGCCTGTCACTGTGCCTGAAGCCTTTAAAGGCCAAAAAGTGCATTAACAGTAAAGTCAGCTTAAAATAATGAAAATAATTTTTAAGCTCATGGCTTCTTATACAGAGAGCTTTGTCATGAAAATCTGTCATTTTATATTGTCATAGCCATCACCAAGAGCTAAACTTGTAAGCAAGGGCAGCTCAGTTGCATTTGTCACATGCATTTGTGTTTAGTCCAAGCACTACTCTGCTTACAGATCATTGTACATGGAAGTCTTCAACCATAAAAAACTTTCTAAAAGTGAGTTATTAGGGAAAGTATGTCCTCACAGAAATGGAGGATCTTTGCATACTAACCCCTGGAGATACCATTGGACAATCTCCTAAGAATGTTCCTAAATAAAAGGGGTCTCTTGTACCCCTTTAATATATAGCTAAGCATGTTACTATCCAGTACTGCCAGTGACATCTTTGTTCACATATGTGTATCTTGCAAGTCAATTCAGGTACTTGGTTTGGAAATCTGATCTTCTGCTGACTATATTCAAATGCCAGCCAGGAAAAACAGCTAGATATCAATCAACAGGGTGGATGATAAAGGAAATCATCAAGAAGCTTATATAAATATTGTTATCAATAAATGTCTACCAGATAAAAATCTGTTAGTTTCCATATTTGTACCTGTGGTTTCCTCACATAAATAAATCCTACCCTCAGCATGATAGGCTTTGTTTGCTGTCACATTGGAATGAGAACTAAGCCAGAATTACAATCTGTTTTCCCTTGGCAATCATCCAGCTCTGGAGGCAGCTACGTTGGTGGGAGATGGCCACCACCACCCTTGACTATCACCACTCCACACACCCACAGGAGGATCGGGTAGCACACTGTGATGGGCATGTTTCAGGCAGGGAGGATGGTTTGGTACAGTTGAATCCTAAACCAAAACTGAAAAATCTAAGAGGTCAAGAACCCTTTCTCTTGCCTCAAAGAGCTTTCATAGTATCAGAGGAAAAGCTTTATACTCAGCAACTTAAACAGGCTACATAAAGAGTAAATAGAGAATGAGGCAATGGAGATTAAGCAGCCAATTCATGTGCAACAGTGATAGGAAATATTGGCTGCTAAGGTTATAGCCATATAAAATGAAAATAAATAAGAACAAGGGAGAAAAAGAATAAAGATTATTTCAGAAACCTCTAATATGAGAGGCAAATGTTAAGGCACTATAGTAACCTGTCTCACAAAATTTTCAAAAAGGCCATCATGTGTTAATTCTTAATGTAAGATATCCTAGCCTACAGAAATAATTGCATATTATTATAGCACTTTGCAAAATAATTTAAAATTATGCTTAGTGACTAAATGGTACTGAAGCTATTTTTTTTTCCAAATCTTTTACTCATGGAAAGTCCTGACTCATCTCTATACTGTACCTGCAATAATTTTTATTTGTCTAACAACCATTACAAAGTGACTTAGCTGTGAATTACTCAGAAAAGCCAAGCCTCTTGTACTTGTCCCATTTTTTTAAAATAGTTTCCATCTGCCTATGTGATCTATATCACTATTCACTAAGTATCATATTTAGGTTTACTGAAAGAGATAGATTTGATATTGAGAGGTGTCCAATATTGAGAGGTGTTGACATAAGTTGTTTGAAGGATGCACTTCTAACTAACTTCTTGTTTACCTACAGAGTCCCACCTAACACACTGTGTTGTCCAAGCTGTAGTTCTCTCTGCTTGTTCAGGGAAATGTTTCCCTTGTTCCATCATTTAACTTTGGCAATAAGTGCATCCCCTCCCTAGATCACTGCTGTTAGAACTAGTTTTGTTGGCCAGCAATGTTGTCTTTGATTTTCCCCTTCCAGTGAAAATTGACCAGATATTGCAATTCTTTGTTCTATTAAATAGTACATACTGATATGAAAAAAGATTCCAAAGATTAATTTATGTGGTTAGAAAACACATTAAAAAAAATGTGAACTAGTTTTTGGTTACTTTAACATTTTGATTATTTTAAAATTTTGGCCTGTGATTATCAGAGGTGATTCCATAGGTTCCTTTTGGTTTTAATAGCTACTAATTCAAATTTCAAATATGCTGGCCAGACTGAGCTGATAACAATCATCATAAATAGTCCTGGAGTTTTGTATTAGGACGCTTTCATCCCTTGTACAGAAGCTGCCAGAGAAATATTGACTTACAACCCAATAGCAAAACATAGAAATTTCTGTAGAATAAGACAACTCCAAAAGGGTCAATACAGTGCATTATTTTGGTAGACTATGTGGTAAGCCATAAGCCTGTGTTCATTCAACTTTGCTGCACCATTGTGCCTTGCTTTTGAGGGTCTTAGAGGAAAAGTCTGTCAAAAGAGAATTTCTGGGAATGCCAATGCCCACTATCTTTTAATCCTTCAGAATAAACCAGGATATTTGGCTTTTCTTGTGTGGAAATATTTTGGGTTTCTCTGTAACACTTCCAAGCACATTTACCCTGAACACATCCAATTCTGTGCCTGCTGTCAGCAAATGTTACAATTATAGGGTGACTATGACAATCACTCCTGGAAAAGGGAATCTCAGTGTCAGATAGACTGAGTTGAAACAAAATTAATCACTTAATGCTCTTGTCCACACTGGAAAGCCAACGAGTGAGTGAACTGATGTTATGTTCCCCCAGCCCAGTTCTGCGCACAATGATTCAGCTCAACCTGAACTTCAGATTCAGAATAGTAAATTTGCGGACTAGCACAGGTGCCCTTTATCCACTATTTTCAATAGATTTTATATAAAATCAGATGTAACAGCAAGTCCCCAGAGCTTCAGCATGAGCTTTGCTTTGGCTCCCTCAGCCCTTACCCCAGAAATTTTGTTCTGATTCCTGATGATCATATAGTTGTAGAGATAATTATTATTTTAAAAAAATCTTTGATATAGTAGAATGAGATTTGTAAAAATAATCTCTATTATATATTTTAAAAAGTTGTTTGGAGTAGATGCTGGAGCTAACCTCCCTTCACTACATCCCAGGGAAGCCATAACAAAGTACAATGAGATACTGTCTGGCACACAGAAGCCTGTGTAATGAGACATGACAAGTGCTTAGCCACTCACAGACACACAGCAAAAACTTGGGATGAGAAAGGAAGAATTTAATATTGATAGAATAATCAGAGTAATTCAGTTTTCAGAATTAGTTTAGCCAAGTTTGAATTAGGGTATGTTGTTCTAATGATAACTCAGTTTTACCAGCAATGTTACTCAATCATATACTGCATATCAGGCTGCTTGGTCAAGACCTCTCTTTTCAGTTTCTAAGTGAATGTATTATTTCCTGGGAATAGAAATGAACCAAGGGCTCCATCCTAGATCAAGGCCCTACTGTGCTTGGAGCTGCATGGACGCATAGCGAAAGAGAGGCCCAAAGAGCTTACAGTTTAAATGGAGAACAAGAATAAGAAATGAAAAAAAAAGAATGGATTTTATCCTAATTTCACAAGTAACAACTAAAGGAGCGGAGGTTTATGATTTGCCCAAAGTTAGAAATCAGTCTGTGCAATAGACAGAAAAACCCTTTTCTGAACTTAGCCATTAGATATCAAAGCATCCTTATTTCTTTCTGACAAGACTATCCATAAAATCAGTGACTTTTAAGTATATCAATGCAAATATTAATGAAGATGAATTCTGAACTTATAAATGAAAGGATTTACACTAGCAACCTGACTGTAAGCACTATGAGACTTAATCTCTATGGAACCTACCAGCACTTTTTGCTTTTGAGAAAACTTCAAATTTTCACAGGCTGCTTAATTATTAAGAACTAATAAATTAAATTTGGTATTTGCTCTGAAGTATTTGCTCAGGAGCAACGTTTTTGAATGGCTGCTAAACATTTGTCCCCTCAGCTTTTTCGCCTGCAGTTTTTAGCCTTTCCCCGAGAGCCGCTGACATGATCTGCAAGCTGACAATGATCCCTCTGGGTAGCAATACTGTACTGGAGGCAAGATAAATCATGTGGATTTTCTGATAAATAATAGAGAAATAATGATGACTCCATGATTCATGCCTTCAAATATAGGGAAATATAGAAAACCACCAGAGGACCTCAAGAAATCCTGAGAATTCTTGCTTAAGAAATCCACTAAGGTTAGCAGATAATCACCTCAATACAGCAGCAAATACAAATCTCCAGGTCCATAAAATAAATTAGTCCAAGATAAGACGGACAAAACATTCATGAAGGCTGCATTTCAAATATTTCATCTAATCCCTTGGATCTCTCTTTATCTGACACATCTAAATCTTCTCGGGGCACCTTTGTTGCTGGTTTTTCTTTCTAATTACCCAATCCATCTTTCCCACCCTTCTTCCCTCCCTCCCCTCATGCCCCCTTTCCCTGCCTGCCACTCTACTTCAGTACAGGTCTCTGTAAGGAACAGTTTGTGCTGTGACTCCTTACTCCTTTTCCCACTGAACTTTTCCCACATTTTCAGTCTTATATTTGCTCAGATCAAAAAAATATTTCAGTTCTACCATCCTTTATGAAACTCTGAGGACATTTTACAGCATTTCAAAAGTAACCAATAAGGCATTTAAAAAAAAATGTCTAAAGCTGTTAAACAGAAAAGAAGTATGGTGGGCAGGTGGAAGCTTGATTTGAAGATGTATGGCTACCTAATGAAAGAGAAGTAAGTTAATTTAGGAACAGTGACTGGGAGGACAGGCTATCCAGTCATTCCTGTAGCCCTACAGCATGCTCACCTGCTGATAGCACTTGTGCCCATGAGTTCAGAAGTACAGAACCACTGCTAAGGGTGATTGTTGTACATCCCTTCACCCTACTGCTACATTAGACTAATGAGTGACTGCAGAACATTGTCTTTCAGTGAGAAAGCAAAATGAGATAATTTAGCTTCAGAAAAGAAAAAAAGGAAAATAAATAAGTAAATAAAAAGAGCCTGCAGTTCCACAGAGACGACCAGCTTTACAAAGCTGCCTGGCAGGGATTGGCACAGCCTTCTGTTGGACATGGACTAAATGACCACATGCTTCTTGGCAAGTCTTTGCCCTGTCACGCATGCCAGTACCTAAGGGAGAAATCGGATATAGTGTCCTCAGAGCTCTGGGTACCTGAACTCCTACACAACATATGCGGCTAGACAGTGGTGCCAAGAGCTCTAAATCCTGTTACACCTTTGCACCAAGAGCCTCGCCAAAATCAGGGCCTGCCAAAGCCAGGAGAAGCCAGTCATAGAAGCCAGATGGAGTCATGGTGTGAGCTTGCTGTTTACATAGAAGATACACAAAGTCCTTCCCCCAAAACATGGCAGAAAGAGAGCAGCAGGTTACTTAAGGGACAAGCAGCAGGAACTGGGATCTTTCAGACTACTGAGAGCATCTGTCTTCTCCCTTACTTTCACATTTTCCAGTCTATAAGGCCAGATCCCCTAAGCCCTGCAGTGCATCAGTGTTTTAAGAGGAAACATCTTAATGCTAATGCTCATGGAGTATAATAAATACCTGCTCTTGCTATTACTGAAATGAGATTCTCAAAGAATGTATAAAGAGACCAACAGTTTCATATATTGTGTGAAAAATATCAGGAAGAAAATGACAATAAGCTGGTAAATTTTTGTAGATGACATTCCACTAGAGCTAAAAGCAAAACAAAACAAAGCCCAAAAAATTGTTATAAGAAGTTGCTGGGAGACAGAAACCTAGTGGGAAATTGAGTGATGCTGCAGCAGATGAAATTTAACTCATATTGAGACATGGTAAACTTGTTACCCATACTGATGAGCTAGACTCAGGACCATCTGAGGCCAGTGGCTTAGACAGTATGTCTACAAGCTGCTCAATAAAAAGGATTGCCTGATGCAGAGCAGCAGGTGCAGAGACAGGGTGCAGGATCTTTAATATAAAAAAAGAGAAATACCATAGTGCTGAAAAATTTCTCCTAGTTAAAACTATTTAAAAACCAGTACCTACATGAGGTTCAACTGTGGTTGCGACTTGAATCATGATTATGTCAGTGCTTCTGACAAGTCCTGACATAGGTCTTCAGTCTTCACCTTTACCTGCAGCTCTCCTCTTCCTCTCAGGTAGAGACTGAGTGAATTGGGACTGTTCAGCTTGGAGAAGAGAAGGCTGAGAGGGGATCTTATTAACATGTATAAATAC
>JAUBOD010000667.1:3373853-3388647 GCA_032353885.1 Nothura maculosa
TCTTCAAAACCCACCTGGATGCCGCCCTGTGCCACCTGCTCTAGGTGCCTGCTGGAGCGGGAAGGTTGGACTAGATGTTCTCTAGAGGTCCCTTCCAATCTTGAACATTCTGTGATTCTGTGAAAGAGACAACCTGAGCACAAGGCTGTGCTTCCCGGAGCACTAGGCAGGAATGACCCCAGCAAATCCAGGTTGGTGACAATGGATTAAGCAATCTAGTACTCTGCCTATAGCAAAATATCACTAGCCAAACAAAAGCATCACAAGGAAAAACAGAACTTGCAAATACTAAAATGGTAAGTGCAAATTAAATTTACAAGGTACATCTTGCCTCCGAGAAGTCCCTCTTTTTCAGATTTCTTCCCACATTGCCCTTTATTTTTCTCTCCTGTTCTGTTCATGTCTGAGATATCTGTGGTCAAGTAAGCTTCCCATAACTCACCCCTTTGCTCATAGGGCTCAGTTTGTTGTTGTTTTTGGACGTTCATAATCTGGTGAAGCAAGCTTGTGACTTCCTTGGAGACAAATCTTTAAACAGGATAATTTTGTGCACTGTTCTCCAACCTAGAAAGCTGCTGCACAGTTTCTTTCTCCAGGCCCAGTGGAAGTGCAATGAAGAGTCACCTGCTCTGGTCTAGTCACAATCTAAAACTGTTGCATTACCATATTCATAATGTTATTGCTAATCAGCTCCACTTCCATCACCCTGCAGCTCTGCTGCATTACACACTGTGATGAGCCATGAGCCTAAGTAATAGCAGAGCCATTACCGCTTGGTAGAGGAGGCCTGGGAACATAAACTCCAGTCGATTTCTTTCTGTATCACAGGACAGAAAAGATTCCTCTGAAGAATATAAGGAGAGTGCTGGCACCACAAGGAACCAGAAGCTCTTCTAGCCCAGGTCTGGAGACTTAGGTGCTCTGGGACTTCCCGTGCAGCTCTGCTGAGTGTGCTCCTCAGGTGACCATCCCCATCTCCTGTGGTCAGGGTCCAGTGGGCAGAGCCCTGCCCTAAGGCAGGCAGGCGAGAACTATCAGCTCACTTTAGCATTACTACAAATGAACTCTGTGAACGATATTAAATATGAATACATAGAATAAATTTCAGCAAGAGGGAAGCTGTCACAGACAGCTGCAAATATAGCTGTGCAAATACAACTGCTTTTGAATGGAGTGGTACCTGGCTAGATCACAAGCTTTTGACAAAGCAAAGGGTTTTTTTTATATATTTTATTGTTGATGGTTACTACACTAATACTACATGTGAGACTAATTTTACATCCATGAATGCCACATATCCACAAGATGCATAACACTTGCAATGTTATGGCCTCTATTGTTGGAGAGGCAACTAATGCACCTGCTTCTGCAAACACAAGAAATACTCTTAAATTTTGAGAATTGTTACTTAGGTGATCAAGTATTATATTGAAAAGCAATATATAATTACCATCACAGGTTACACTACTCTTCGCCTGCTTGACTAGTCCAGGCATGCATAGCAGTTTTGGCAAAATCTGCTGTAAGTCCTCTGCAAATTTCATGACTGTAATTTTCTAAGATCACGACATAAAGGCTGGAGTTTCTTGACCAGAAGGAGTTAATTTTGATCACCTCCCAGAATACAGGATTGTTGTCTTAATTTTAACACATGCCGTTGCTCCTAGTGTACAGAATATTGTCTTACTGCATAAAGCTCCCATTAAGAAACCGTAAGACTGTTTTGAAACCTTTGGACACTAGCTACACAAAAGGAAGCAGCATTTTGATTCTGAATGGAAGAATCTGGGGGATTATCTACAGAACAATAGGAGTTTACTGCCCCCTCTCTCTCCTGTTTTTAAATTGGATTCTATGGCAGCTCATCAATAAAATACCTTTCTAAAAAGGACAAATCCCCCAAAGATAGCCTCAGGCTTTCTGTATCTGTTCTCCCTGCTCTTCTGAGCACAAGATAGCCTGATCTGGGGACCTTATCATTGTGCAGGGGTAATACAGTGGCTGAGTTAATAAGCCCTGGGCAGATGAGGAAGGATTAGCCAGAGCACAGAGCAGTGCTTTGAGACTAGAGACCACATTTAGACAGAACAGGAGCAGCACAAAGCAAAGCCATGGCCAGCATTGACAGCCACGAGTTCCTCTGGCAGAGGACTGATTCCTCATAGCCTTATAGCCACAAGCCTTGCTGATTTTAGAAACAGAGGACAAATATCAAAAGGCTAAAAGATAAGAGGAAGTCTCTGGTAGAATCTCAGTTGTGCACACCCACATACGCAGGCTAGCTACAGCCCGAATGGCATCTTCAATATCCACATCTGTAATGAGAGCACACAGCGGTGCTGGCCAGCATTAAGGCACTTTCAGTCCCTCCAGCAAATGTGTTTTTTGCACAAATGTGTGGACACACAGAGGCACATGTCCATGCCATTAAGGAATGCAGCTGCTACCCAGCTTTTTCTTGGAAGAGCTCTGTGCACAGTGTCAGCCAAGAAAAATTTCACATTTACAGGAAAACCCACGGCTGTTCTCACCCTGTTATGCAGTAAATCACTGTTGCACAATGAATGTTGACACAGTAATTCTCAGAGGGATTTCACAGACAAAACAACCATGTATTCAAGTCTGCTAACAAAATAAGCCTTGATCTTGCATATATTTACTCAGAAATGATTCCCTAGCAAACTAAGCCAAAGATATGAGTATCGCAGATCATCTTATATCATCATGTATTGTACGTATCAGATTTAACTTAGAAGATCTGAAAGAAAATTGTATTGCTTGGGTTTCAGCCAATATTTAAGAGAGATCTTAGTTGCTCAAAACTGGCCAATCCACTAAGGTCCCAGATGACTGAAATGTTGCTGTTAAGTTTAATTTATAATTCAAAATCAGCCTATCCCCAGAGTATATTAAAGGATTTCAGAACAGATATGGGTACACAAAAAATAAATTTGAGCTAGGAAACTGTGGGAAAGAGCATATAATCAATGTTTATAGCAATGTGTTTTCCTTAGATAGTTGTTGAATTGTGCCCAGATGTTGCCTGGGGAAGAACTAGCTGGCACAGACCAAAACCCATGTTATTAAATTCAACAGGAGGGAAGATTACATGGCCTTTCCTCAAGGCCAGCCCTACTGACAGATGCAGTGAAGTTGCAGAGCACAGTGTTCACAGTATCTGAACACCTTTCCTAGGCAGAGGTAAGGGGGATCTATTGCTTCTTCAACCTACCTAAATCAGTTTTCATCTCCACAAGTGGTTTCTAACACCTCAACCACAGTTTGGTCAGGGATGGAGGTCACTAGACTAGTACTTGCCAGGTCACACTAGCTTGTTAGAGGCCCCAAATCCCCAGCTGGCACATAGGTATTTACAAAACTCTGTGCAACAGCTTTCCTGGTTGATTTGTCTTCTTCTTCAAAGAAGAAAGATACAGCCATGGGAAAACAAAAACCCTCTTATCAGTTGTTCACTTTCCATGATGCTCAGGACAGGATCCGGGACGAGCAGTGAGAGGCAATAAGCATCGCTCTTCTAGAGAATCACATCTGGCAGAGACTAGGGAATGGAGAAAGTGCCTGATAATAACATTTTGTTATGAACAAATATAATATTGCAAGACTCTGCATGCCTGTCCTAACCAGCCCTTTACCTTGTCGTCAGCATACCTCATGTGGCTCAGTGGCTCCTGGGGTTGGTGTCAGGGCCCACGGGGCAGAGATTGGTCTGTCCCCCTCCACGGAGGCACCAGTGTGGCCCCAACATCAAACACAGAGCAAGGATGGGGTCAGGGGAGCCTATGGCCAAGCCATGGCAGGGGTGAAGCAGAAGAAAAAAGGCAATCAGGTTTCACCTAAAAAACAAGTTAATCAAGTTAATATATTTTTCCCCGCTCTGCTTGTTTTATTATCAGAAGTCCTTGACCAGCTGGACCACAGCCCTGGTAGGTAACGTTCACCACAGTTCCCCATCTGCTCTCAGGTGCTTTGCCCAATAGAATAAAATGCACTAAAATAACCTCATCTGCAGCTTGACAGTAGCTGACTATATATCAAATAAAGATATATTCATTTTATTCCACCCACAGATGATTAATGCTCTACTAATATCAACTGTTTCTGATTCATAGGGTATACAGCTTAAAAGCAGCACAGGCACCTCATTTAGCACTCACCACCACTTTTGGGACCAGACCTCCTGCACTGTGTTGTTGTAGCTTATCACAGCTTTAGATCTTTGGGGATCTAGCACAAAACACTTCCCATGGACATATGAAGGATATATTCTAAACTAAAAGACAAAATATGCAGTGCTGGAAAATCAACACATACACATTAGGAACATAAACATAAACAGATGCATGTTTATATACATATATTCATTCTTTTTTTTTTAAAAAAAAGGAAAGTTTTATTTCACCAATCTGTAGACATCTATAGCATAGCTATTTATATCTCGCATAACCACTCCAAGCTCCCTTCATAAATCAACAGATAAGACAAGCATCATTTTGGCATGACTCATCTGACCTGATTTTAGAGATCTAACTAAAAAGACCAAAAAGAAAAAAAAAGAAAAAAAAATCACATCCCCAAGGGATTGTTTCTCTCCGCTGATTAAAGGGTAGGCAAAATGATTATCTTGGACACAGACCGACACTTTTTAGTGAATCTCACTCCTAAAAAACGATATCAGGATATCAAACTCCTTCACATCAGGAATGCTCATATTTACCCCAAAGACTTTTTCCCATAACCATATCCAGAAGCTAAGAGCATTGAGGGAGCCAGTTGAAGAACCCCTTTATAGCCAAACTGACTCCTCTGACCAGAGATTTTTTAAATCTAGTCTCATTTAGATGCAGAAGCATCATTTTTACAGCCTTTATCCATGTATGCAAACAGAGTTGGACCATCTCTGCTGCACGTATTTGAAGCACAGAATTTGAATTCACAGAAATCTGTTTCTCTATGATCTCCTAGTGAGCATGAATTGTGATGGACATCTTCCAAATTTAAAAAAAAATACATCTCAAATACTTCCATTCTTACCTCCCATATAATAATTGAAGTAAAAGGACTTGAACTTTGAACACAAGATGCTGTCTTGTAGCTGAAAGAAAACAGCAACTGGAATAATTATGCAATGGTCTGTTGATAAATATTTGGCTTTTGAACCCTATCTTTCCTTCCATACTGTCAAGGGGACACTGGACTTCCAATTTATGAGGTCTCATAAAGATAAATATTGCAATAGATACTGTATCCGTATTCTGTTCTTTTTATATTTGGTCAAATATTTCATTTTAATTTATGGCTGAGATGATCATTTCGTCTCAGAGCCCAGAATGCTGCTAATTGTCCGGAAGCTGTTTCATGCCTCAGCTGTCAGGTCGGGGTAAATGTACTCTATGTACACTCCACATATTGTCAAAACAGGGAAAAAATTAGAAATGCTGGAATGCTGTACAGAGTTGCTTGCATCGCTAAAAAGGCTTGTTATAGTCATTTTGGGTAATGCTTCTTATCTCTGACATTAAAAATAAACAGCAGCATTTTTTTCTGTGCACTGGAGAAGCTACATTACTGAGAAAACCATATTTTGAGAATCAGTACAGTCTTTATGACTCTGGCCACCCTGACAGATTTGGTTCAGGTGTTCCTTCATCTTCCCCAATTACAATTTATGGCTGTAGGCAATGATCCATCAAATTAGACATTACTTCAAGCTTACATTAGCAAAGGCAAGCAGGCATTTCCTGACACCAATGAGCAGGAAAACTATCATTACCTAATATAAATTATCACACTGCAAAGGGAGAGTTTATTCAAGAAGAAAAAAAAATGCTGCAGAAAATAACAAGTCCATCTTTTTTAGAAAACAGAGATTTCTGTGATACAAGCACAGGAACAACTCCTACATCACAGCAAGTTCAGTCTCGGTTCTCCTGAAACTTCTACCAATTTAAGCAAGCACAATGTATCACCTGAATTCAATTCATTGCTGAACCACCACCATTCTTGTTGGTGATAGCTGACATATCCTCTCTGCCCTTCTATGCTCAACTGCAAAAATGAAAACTTCAGGAGCTACTCTCTGTATCAGGAAAAAGGGATCACCACAAGTCTTGAATGCTCATAAAGCACACAACCACTTTGAAAAAGGAGGTATTACAGAAATGGGGTAGCAAGTGAATTCTTACCTATTTTTTTTTAACCACAAAATAACTTCATCTGGCAATATATCATATATCGGTGAAAACTATGCAAGAAAAATCTTCACATCCGAACAAAAATTGCCAGACACTAACACCATATTCCAGTCCTATAATGAAAAGTTAGTATTAAGGATGAAAGGTCACAAAGTCTTCACCGCTTGCTGAGGTTACAGAAGGCATGTGCACCCTCTCTGAATGATTATTCCCCTTGAAAATGTGACCAGCAAGAAAAAAAGTATTAAAAAGAAGCTGAGGATAATCAAATCTACAAACCTTTCCCAGTCTATTAATGTTAATCTTCCGTTGGAAGAAAGAGGCAGAGACTTATAAGGGCAAACCTAGTTGTTTATTTCAATCAATCATTTTGCTATAAACTTTAAGCAGGAAAATGCAATGCTTTAGTCTGTTTAGCAGCAGCATTCACCACTTTTTGCTTTAGCTCCATTCAGTTGATGTTGGCTGTACGTGATCTGTGGAGTTTGGCAACACCCTAGGCACAGGGTTCTAACACCTTCTTAGAGGTGAAATTACCATTGCAGCTTGAGCTCCACACTCTGTTCCTGAACGATTCTGCTCAGCCCATGGCCAGGTGTGATGCTTATACATATAATGAGTTATTCACAGACATACTTGTCATGATTTCCCCTTCCTCTCCCTGCTAATTTTCATTTTTTTTTTCTGGTAATATAAGAAAGTGACCTTTAGATTTCATCCTCTCATTTAAAGGCAAATTTCTAACCCTCTGTTTTTCAAATCCCAAGCCTAAGATCCAAAATCAACAGACAAGCCCAGAATGCAGATAAGTTCCCCCTTCAGATGATCTAATTAAAAATCTCATGGTTTTGAAGGCCTCACTCACTGTAACAATATATGTGCAGTTGGTCACTGTGGACCACTATCTGAACTTGTTCTCCAAGTGCCATGCAGATACTTCATGATCATGTGCCAAATCAGGCCGCATCCATAATTGCTTGCCAAAACTTCCTACCTGGCTGCTACATCTGGCAGAAGTGAAAGGATGGAGCCATAAACAGCTGAGAAAAGAAAAAAGCTTCAGTCGACTCAAGGAGAAACTAGAGGCAGAACTCCTTTCCTCCCCACTCCTTCCGCTGCCCATGCCCCAGAGTTGCTGGCAGGAGGAGCAATCCCCATAACCCACACTCTAGCTCATTTTCAGACCTAAAATGAACAAAACAAAAAATAAACAACCTAATTCCCACCCTTCTCCCAGAAATCCAGTAAGTGAGACTCTGTGTCTTTCCATCCTCTCTTTTCAATGCATTTATGCTTTCAGTGATTTTTGACAGCACTGCTCAGCTTATGCAGGGTGGGACAATCAGAGTGGCTGCTGCACAAGATGCCTGTGGTTACCCCAGGCAGCTCTCTGGGTCCAACACCTCTATCTTCACTCCAGCACACTTCATAGCTGCTAGCGTGCAAGTACTGACTGCCCTCCTCCTCCCGCTCGACACCAAGGAGATGCAGTGAGTCTGGCTGTTGTCTTTGGGGCACTGGTAAGGCAGCAGGCAGGTGCACTGGGTCTCTGTCAAAGAACACATTGGCATTTTAGCTGCAAATCTCATGACCAAACACATTTGTTTACAATTTGACAACATTTTAAAATCAGCAGGGAAAAGTGACTTTGCAGGTTTATGAAAAATAAGTTTGAGAGCCTATTGTACACACAAAGACATTGAGCTATTAGAAACAGAGATAAAAAGCTTTAGATTTCAATTTTTACACTGCTGGCCCATACAGCAGCAGAAATGAAATTTCTAACAATTTTTATCCAATAGTTTTCCCTGACCTTTCTTCTAAACAAGAAGTTGGCTTTCTGTTCCCAACTACCCTTACACACAAAGCTGTTGTGAAATGGAGTCCTAAGGTCAGTATTGTGTCAGGTTCTATTTCATCAAAGCTCTTTTTAAGAATGCTAAGCTGTTTGCTGTTGGCCTTACTAGTGCCTGTTATTTCATTATCCATTTCTTATCTAATCAGATTCTAACTTTTTAGTTACCCAGAATTTACCTAGGCAGGTAACTAGGTTTCTGACTTCCTTTTCTTAAAGCATGTGAAAAGTGTGTTTTTTCACCAGTTTAGCTGCTTTTACATGGTACTGCAGTGTATTCTGCTGGAGTTAACAGCAGCTACTTACACTCAGGAATGCAAAAACTTCTACATGCTGAATGTTTGTATTTCCTTATGGGAAAGAGGATTTTTGTGAAAGTCAGTAAAAGTTCAATTCAAACCTCCCGAATACCACATTTTATTAAACATACTCTTATTTGTGCTCCTGTTTTTGCTTGCTGAACAGGACTTCTGTCAGCCTTTTGGAGAACAGCTGGCACAGGATCCAGCTTCAAGTTATCTCTGTAGTGGGAACATATCTCAACTGTTTTAGAGCTCTGGAGGAAATAAGTCCATGGCCTCTCTAAATTATAATCACCTTCTGAAGGCTTCTGCACACCGAATTGCCCAAGTTGCAAACTTGATCCTCAGGCCAAGCCTCACACAGGAACGATACCTCATGTGGCAGCTTTATAGCCATCTACCTCAAACTCTATACTGTGCAAATCATCTTTGCAAAATCAAGTTTTACAATTACTGCACATCACTATTGCCTTTTTATTTGTCATAAGATATGATAAGGATCATCTTCATCTCTGGAAGCAAGTACAGGAATGAATATAGCTGCCACTCAGCCTTTTCCTGGCAAACATATTATCAGTGCCAAACCAGCACCTCATACAATTACAGAAAAATGCACTGCTCTTATCAGCCATTTACACAGTAAATAGCCAAGTTGCACAACAGTGTTTATAATATAATCCTCTTAGAGATTTCACCACACAGCTTAATTCATTAAAACTCTTAATGAACACAGTTTTCACATATGGGTATTTGCAAGATTTACCATTAAAATCCCATTAAGCTTGATGGCCCCTGTCTTGTTTTCTAAGTAGTACCATGATTTAATTTCATAATTTAATTATATGCTATTGAGAGTGTGAGCCAGATTAACTCCTGGAGTACAAACTAGTGTTTATAGTATCCATGCAAGGAATGGGACATAACATTGTGGAGCAGGTCTCTGTGGTTGAAGATTTCAATACTAGTTCTCCTAACACTACAAGTTCCCTTAACCTTCAAGTTCCTATCATGCCTTAATTACTAATGAGCAGCAGCACTTCTGCCAAGGGGAAGGCAGATATGAATGTGCAACACATGGTAGAGGGGATGAAGGAGTGGCCGTGCTTTCATATCCTCAACACAGATTGCTCAGAGAATGCAAACTGCAATGTCTGTACATCTCATTCTTAGAGCAATGAAACAACCAACATAAATACTGGATAAATCACACCATCAAGAAGTCATACCTGCACACTCTTCCCAGTCATAGCAGGTGTCATAGCCACATGGCACTTTCTTCAGGCTCTTTGTAGAGAGCTTTGCCCTTTCAATAGCCCAGTCTTGGTTGGTATTGCTATGGCAAGGGCCAACATGCAAGAAATGAAATGACTGCTCTTGGAGGCAATTTTCAGCTAAATACTCGCAGCTGGACTTTGTCATGGTCTGTTCTGAAGCAGCATGCAGCACGCAGATGTCTTCTGAGTAGTGGCTGCCCCAGGGGAAAAAAAAAATTAGTAGACTATGGAACAAGTCCATGCTTCTAAATACGCTGGTGTAGGATGAAAAGCTACTGGAAAACCATGGCCAGATGGTGTGTGTGTGTGTGTGTGTGTGTGTGCGCGCGCGTGTGCGTGCGTGTGTGTCTATATAGTACATCCACATGAAAAAATGGAAGCAGAGCTCCATGCATGCTGTTATCTTCACACTAAAAGACATTATAAAAAGGCACAGTAAAGTAGCACAGGCCCTGGGGGGTAATTTGGCTGAATTAATGCAGCACTGACACCATGGGTGCAAGTTTGCCTCTGAGGCCTAATTAGTTCGGGACCAGTGGCAGGCAAACACAGCTATCCTGCTTATAGGTCCTTTTTGAATTGCTCATGGTTCCCAAATGAATTCACTCCCTGCCTGTGCAGACATTCCTAAATAGCATCACATAATGGAGTTCCATCATTTTCTAGGAAGAGGGAGCAATACTAGCTCACCTAGGGTAGGATTCTAGGGGTTAAGTCTTCAAAACCTTAGTTATCATAGGACTCAATCAATCTATTTGTGAGAAAACCTTCTGAATGTGTTCTCTCTCTGCTCAGTGCTCTTGTGGTAGCACAGATGCCAGGTTATCTGTGGAATGATATGAGTAAGATGAGCCCCATGGCAAGGGATTGCCCATGGAAACACAAGAGCTCTGTGGTGGGATGTAGTTGGTCTCGACTCTAGAACAATGCAGTCAGTATTTGTTCTGTGCTCATCTTTCCCATTCCAAACACCAGAACAACTTTCAGAATTGCACCACACCTCCACCTCTGCAGCAATTTTGCTAAAAATCCTCCAGGAACAGAGGAATGCTCTATTTGCTAGAAGGCTAAAACACCAATTCATGTTCCATGAAGAGACAAAATGGCCAAGTCTTGTGTTCTTTTATGTGCTCTGGAGATACACACATGTTTTTATGCAGCATATTCATCTGGAAAAAAGGCAGCATCGAACAAGTGGTCGTGGAAATTTAAGATAACAACAAAAAATAAGAAATTGGGGAACAAACAAAAACAAAAAAAAAAAAGAAAAAGAAAAAGCAGATATTTCCAGTACCAATGAAGGTGTAGAGTAGAAAGATCTGTTTTGGTGTGCTGAGTAGAAAGATCTGTTTTGGTCAATGTCGTTGTTTATTATTCATAGACTATACATGGGACTAATTTTATTATAGTAGCATAGCTGGCTAGTATATCAATATACGTCAATAATTCGGACATTATGGTCACTTCTGTTACTTTTCCTGTTTAATCCTCATTATGCACTAACTATCCATCACAGGAGAAACCACATTTTTTCTTTTTTATAGTGAAAGTATTTGTCTTACCAGTCCTCTCCTGGAGAGGCACAAACACACTGAGATCCAACCTGTTTTTGTCCTGGTTTGCAAGCATTTGTCGTCTTAGTTTGCTTATCTGAAACAAAAAAGTAAGAGTTGTTATAACGAATAAGGAATTGACCATAATTATCTTATTAAATAAAACCTAAAATGGATTAATTTCAATTTATTCCAATTTTCCGTCTTCAAAAGCCCCCATCGTTGGGATTCTACAAGGATGTGGTAGTCTCTGCCAGACACTGGAAGAGCCAGTTACTTTAACTAGGTAAAGTAAATGCAACATGATCACTTTGTGGATCCCAGCAGTAGAGCAAAAAGAGCAGGAATTAGTTAATAAGAACACTTACCTTTTTCACATGTAATAGATCTTGAAACAGGTGGTGACCAGGATAGATCTTCTCCACAAGTATACTCAGTTTGACCAGTGATTATATATCCAGATTGGCAGCTTAACTTAATAGATTCGCCAATATTGTACTGATATTTGAATGGGGAAATCAGGACATTGTAAGAGGCTAGTGGCCTTAGGCATACTGAAGCTGCAATAAATAAGAAAAAAAAATGTTTTCATGGTGCAAGAATATTTACAGCAAGTTGTAATGCTTCAGTTGAACAGCAAAATAGTCATGATAATACTGAACACTGCTGACTGACATGTAAAACTAATATTTATCATAATTAAGTCTAGAAATTTTCAATGCACTGTCAGAAAAATGATAGCATTCTATCAATAATTAAATAATTGCTTGTTTTTAATGTATGCTACTATGAGTAATTTTAAAGTATGTTAAATTAATAAGACAAGCAATCATAGTATATTTTTAAGTGGTTTTGTAATGAAGCAATTAAAGTGAATGGCAACAGAAAGCTCAAACATGTTCAAGAAATTTATGATAAAATTAATATTAACATGGAGTTCTAGCAAACTATTGGAGCCTCTCCTATGTGGAAACCCATGTCATTTCTGATCCTTAATTTTAATTCGACTATAAATACATCAGGATATTAATCTGTTGTGTAAATTTTAAAAGCAATCTAGATAGGCTGGAGATATGGCTTCCACCTAATGCAGAAAAGGGAGAGCCAGGCCTCTCCAAGAACAATTTCTTCAGGATAACTATCATGCCTTGATAAGTCTGGAAACAAAATATGATTACTTTTGAAGGAGGAGAACTAAACTGGAGGACTAGATTAAATCCATCTCAGTTTTCTACAGCATTGAACATGGCAATATCCTTACAGTATGTGTAATAACTTCACTCCTGGAAGGAGAAACTGAACTGAAAGAAAAGTCTTAGGCCCTTATTTTATTCTATTTTACTGTTTTTATTCCTTTTTTGGTTTACTGCTGAATCAAACTGCTTTTCTACTTCTTACGTTCACATTCAATATGTTGCTGTGTCCACGTTTGATCTGGCAGGCACCTAAGAAACTGATAACCAGTGAGGACATGACCACTCATGCAGGCAATTTCAGCTTCCTCCCCTACATCATACTGGTTCTTTTCATTCTGCAGAAGATAAAAATAAATAAATAAACCTGTGGTAAGAGTACATCACATTCAGAATGATTTCAAAGGAAAAAATGATTGAATATAATGAAAAATAAAATTTCAATCAATGTAGTGAAAAATTTAATACAATATCTTAGATTTTTACTCAATATTAACACAAAACATGGGTTTCTAATTATCTAAAAAGACATGTCCACTTAGTGGATGGAAATGATACATCTAGAACAGATCTAAAATTTCCATCTCTTCAACTCTTCTACACACTTTTCTTCCATATCACTCACCCATCTTTCATGCTTACCCTGATAAAACCATTTTCTGGTGGGTCTGGTCTGATGCATCCAGACTTAGGTTCATCAATCAAGATTTCATCTTCTCTCCTTGCTTCATCATCGTTTATACAAAGAGCCCCTCTGAAAAGCAACAGTTTTCTCTTAAGCATATATATCAAACCTTGTCAAGTGTAGAGATTTAGAAGCTTAGTGCAGTAAGCTATTTCCATGTGCAACATGCTCTAAGTGTGCGTGTTTGAGCAAGGGGGTGGAACTAGATGATCTCTAGAGGCCCCTTCCAACCTCAACCATTCCGTGATTCTGTAAGGATGAGAATTTTCTATCAACTTCAAAAAGCAGCTCACACAGACATAAAAAAAATCTTAAAAATCTTAAATTCTATAGAGGAAGATGGAAAAGGTCAGAAGTAGCAAGTGTTGGTATGAGACTGAAAAAAAAACATGATATAAAAAGTGATAGCTAGAAAAATTATGTAGAGCCACAATTTTCTTGACATGCCTTATGAAGAATTTTCACATTAGTTTAGGAAAAGAGAAGGTTATGAAGAACTTCAGATAGAGGGATTGTCTAAGCAGTGACAGTGCTTAAGTGCTTTTATCAGTATTGAGGGTCTGCAATTTTGTTTGGGTTTTAAGGAACACAGTCAAAACTACTGTTGCTGTCAAGCAATGGTTAAAGGTGATCAGTTTCTATGAGTGTGGAACTGTAGAGCCTATGATATTTAATCAAGAAAAAACAGCAGAGGATCACAGAGTCCACTGCTTTTCAGACACTCCCAAAATCAATCTCCACTGGACATTATAGCAGAGATGATGAAAAATCTGTCTCACCAACTTCTGCTCTCAATTTTAACAGAAAAACTTAACCTGTATAAAGATGTGCTCTCAAAAACACAAGAAAGAAAGCCCAATTTGAGGTTGGAGCTGTGATTTCAAGCTGAAAACATAACACTTTGGTACAAATCTATTCAAAGTAGGAATATGAAAGGCTAGATAGTTTCAGTGAAATTCTCTGAGGCTTTCAATTCAACCCAAAATCTTAGAGAGAAGAGGGCAGGATATTAAACTCTGTAACTTAAGAAAAAATGAGGGGGAGGATTGTGAAATCCCATGAAGTGCAGCAGTTTTTTAGGATGTGAAGTATAATATCCATAGACATACATCAGAATAGAATTAATTATGTATTTTCTAGAAATAAACTTGAACTAACTTGCAAAGATTTTCAAAATCTTCCATCACTCAGCCTCATGACAAAGCTTCAGACAGGACAGTTCTCTCTGTCTTCAACTTCATAGTCACAAAGTCTCTCTAGAGAGCATTTTGACTCTAACCCATAGTCATGGAGATCTTTACATCTACTGTCTCCTTACCTGTCTGCGAACACAGAGATGTAACAGTCCTCCTCCTCTTCCTGTTCACCCTCGCAGGGCTTCCCTCCATTCATAGGGGCAGGGTTATTGCACTTTCGGGTCCTTCTTTTCTTGAAGGAAGCATCACATGAACTCCATTCAGACCAGCAGCCCCAGCGGCCATCTACAGCAACTGGAAGCAATATAAGAAACTGCTGTTTTTAGTAAATCTACCCTTTTCGTTGTATTTATCTTGTTCCATATACATGAGGAACAGGTGGAAAAAACAAGAACAGCTTACAGAGGATTTTGAAAAAATGCAACTGTTAAGGGAGTAGAAAGCATCCACAGAATCACAGAATCTTCAAGGTTGGAAGAGACCTCTAGAGATCATCTGGTCCAACCTTCCCGCTCCAGCAGGCA
>JAUBOD010000667.1:3396088-3409077 GCA_032353885.1 Nothura maculosa
AAAAAGAGGGGCTGAGAGTATGATCTGAGTCAAACTGTAAGAACTAGTTAACCTTGTGTATCACACTATTTTAGCCATGCGTAAACTAGCACAAATCAAGCCTTCAGTGAACAAGAGCCCTGTTAGTTTTTATAGGATAATGCTCCATTACCTTGTAGGAGAATGTAAGATTGAAACAAAAATCAAGACTTCATAAATACTGAACAGAGAGCAAAATAAATTTTTGCCACAAGGAATATAGTAGCAATAAGACAAAAAGCCAGGAGAAAGGGGCTCAGCATAGAAGCATAGTCATCAGTGGGCTGTTTACCAGGAGCCAGGAGTTTGAATACTAGCTCACTGTCATCAAGTGTCACAATTTAGCAATATGCTAAGATTAAAACCGCAGGAAAGATTTTATTCAGTTTACATATCAGGCCTTTAACAAACAACATTTCATGAGGGACAAGAAATGGAAAAAGTATAGGAATAAGGTTCAGACTGAATCACCTGGCTGCTATATTTTTGGCTATTTACAGAGCACTTCTGGGATTTCATGAGAACAATGCTCAAAACACACATACATCCATACATATTTCAGTACATATTTACAGTATCAACAGTACTGTCCTCTGAAATGAGTAGATGGAAACTGAAAAGAAAAAATTGGAGGTAACATTTGATTACCTTTTCATGTGAGGCTTCAATGGCTTTCTTGAAGGAGGAAGTTGATGTGACTTTAATACGTTTCTTTTTTGAGTATAAAATTGGAATTCGAGAAGTTATTTTGCCATGATGAGTAGATGAAGAACTTCTAGCATCACTGTCACTCAGAGGAGTTAAATCATTGTAGAATTCTGTTGCTACATCATCCTCTTCATCTATTACCTGCAGATATGATAAAAGAAAGTGCATTTGCCCAAATAATCCAAATCAAACCAATCTCTCTTTTTTTTTTTTCTAGGAGAAACCTGCCTGAAAAGTTGAGACATGATATGTTTGGAACATATGCTAAGAAGATGAATTTTTGACATGCTAAAGAGTGAATTCCAGTCCTACATCTTCTATATTGTATGGCATTAATCTTGGAGTTTTCTCCCCTTTCTTCCCAATTCTCCTGTTAAAAGAATGAAAACCTTTTATCTAGACTGGAGTTTTAGGCCATGCTTGCACTGTGAGCACCCATACTGCATGAAGCCAGCCTGATACCCTTGTTAAGCCTCAGTGCCACTATTCCACACTGCATGAGCATCCAGACAATTCCAGCATCAACTCAGAATTAATTCAATTGAACTTGGGCAAATTCCCACTGAAGAAATACCAGAGAAGACAACTTTATATGCTAAATGATAGAGGTAAGTTCCTAAAAGTATCTGAGACATACACTTTTCTGCAGACTAAAATCAAGAACTTAAACATCAAAACTTTGGAGAAACTATGGCAAACTGCAGTATTTCTGACATTAAATATTTCTGAACATGGTAATTTTGGATGTCAGATACCAAACCTACAGGTTACAAACAAATCAATTCATATGTTCTCTGGAAACTATAATGTGCCCTTCTATTGCTCTTTTTAAATGCATACTAAATAGGTCACAGAGACACAGGGCAGCAGCAGAGAAGCCCACATCCACTGCCTTGATTCCAGTATATTTGCAGAGAGTAAATATGAACTGGGAAGAGATGAATAGAGTCACCAAGTCCAGTTCAATTTACCCCATTTCCACATACTATTGGAAATGTATTCAAGTCTCACAAGGTTGAGAAGTCCTGTCCAAAAACACTTATTACCACTTAAGACTTGTGCACATAACTTGGACTGAATATGACAAGAGGTTTCCAGCTAAAAGTCCTCACTTGAAAGTACCTGAAAGCTGACAGCCTCCAAATTTGCAGGAACACGATACAATATCCTTGTGTCATTGCGCTTCACTGTTGTGCATTGTCCTCCATTGAATGAGTTGCCAAGAACTTCCCCTCGACTCTCTCCTGCCAGAACATGAAACCTAAGAGAAAGGGAACATTCAGAGACCAAAAGATACCAGAAAGAAATACAGACTTGGATTATTTAAGTGCTACATTACTGCATTGGAGATACAGCAAGTTTGAATCAAAAAAGTATATGAGTATTAAGGCAAACCTCTCCCTTTGAAAACATCTTCTCTATGAAATCCTCGAATCCATTTGCCAAAAACAAACAAACAAAAAAACCCACCAAAAATACCCACACACATCTCAGCTGTAGTAGTAAAATCTCTTTACTACCATCACAGGCCTTCAGACAGTCTGACACAATATTAGCATAATATTCTCTATTCATTTTATTTAAGCAGAGACATGTGAAAAATGGCCTGGGAAAGAGTGGCTCTTCAGATCATCAATCATGTGTTCAGAGTGCAAAGAAGTCATTCAAAAAATGCAAGACCACATAGAGCTGGTATCATATGTTAAAATGCTTAAAGTGGAATTCTGGAAGAGATGGTAATTGATATTAATGTTTAAAAAAAATCACAGATCATGCACAATTTAACATCTTTAGATGAAAATCAACCACATTTTTCAAGGTCTTTGGCTTAATTGAATCAATAGTTGCTGATATGTGATGTACTGGGTGATGTGAGGGCAGTAAAGGTCCTCTGCACATAAGATAGAGCAGCTCTCCAACCTTTCTTTTTATTATATCTAGTACAGCAAGCAGTACAGAAAGGAGACTGAGTCTGAAAGTGGAGAGGGCAAGTTCTAGCCTGATTGTGTTCTTATAATCTCTTGTTAATTCCAAATTGAGAGATTATCCATTTTAATGAGATAAATCCCATGTAACCGTGGGAAAATATGTTATTTATGCAACTTAGTGAGATAAAATTTCATGATATCGATGAAAAAATGCAAACAGAGCTGGCTTACCCACTGCCTATTAAATGCACGCTTGGAATGCTCTGATAATTTCTGTTACAAACTGTCTTTTTCTTCCCACAATTTCTTTCATCTGAATTGTCCCCACAGTCATTTTCTCCATTACATACCAGCTTTTTTGCAATACAACGACCTGCAGAGAAATATCAGCAGGAAGATTTATGGAAAATCTTATTGTTTCAATAAAGGGAGAAAAAAAAGTCAGTCTCTTCCTCTAGTAAAGGTGAATTTCTCTGAGAAAATGGGAAGGTAAAATCTTGCCTTGATTATTCTAATAGGAAAGAGTTTTGTCATGTCTACTTATTTGCTTTGCCTTGAAGCTGTAACGACTTTAAACTTTATCAAACAGGTAAGACTATTTTACAATTATTCAGGAATATTTAAATAAGGGCAAAGAAGGATTTCCCATATGAATGCTTACAAATTTAACAGAAACAGTGCCAGTTTAAACTCAGACTGAAATCCAAGCCCAATAAACTTTCTCTCTGCCCCTTTCTCTCAGGATTATGCGTGAGATATACAAGATCCAGGTAACTTGAGCCTCAATAAACAAACACTATCTTTAATCTTTTGATTATCTACTAATGTAGAAATTATGTATTAAAGATTCACGTTACCACTTTCACACTGGAATTTACTCTTGCAATTGACTTCCACTATGTTGCAGAGTTTAGTTGGGAAGCATGGCCGGGAATCCACCAGTGGCTCAGTGCAGGCCTGACCCCCAAACTGTGACGGATGAAGGAGTGACCGGACACGAAACTGAGCAGGAGGAGAAAACAGGGTTACGTGTGTGCATTTAGTATCTAGGAAGTCTTAGTGGTGCCTGAGGAAAAGTAACATGCCTCAATGCTGCTGAAGAGATGTTGCAACCATAGACCTAAAGAAAGTCATCACTTATTTGTGTTTTTAAGTCCTATCATATCTCTATCCCAGGTAGAGGAAGGCAGGGAACAAAAAATACAACATCTGCATATTCTTTTTAAAGGGCAGAGTAGGAAATATGTGAACAGACTATGGAAATTTTCCTTTATCACCACTAGCAAAATAGAAATATTATGACAAGTAACATGTATTCCCATTTCTAATTCAGCTGGCCTGGCTGGCCTGGCTCCCACTGCTTCACTGGCTCCCTACCCATGAGGACTCCTCATTTGAGGGGCACTGGCTGTTGGGACAAGGCAAAAAAAAAAAAAATTGAAAAATTTTGTCTTTAAAAATCTGGAACTTTCTCCTCCTGTCCCAGTCTCAGGACCCTTCAAAGAATAAAATGAAGCTGAAGGCTGCTGCACAAAACATCTCAGAATTTTCACCCTAGTTCAAGGCCTTACCAGTGAAATCTGTATTCCTGAAGCTGAACTGCTCCTTCTCTAAGGAGAATTTTTTCCCCACATAACAATTTCCCTGCAGATGGACCCTAAATCAAAAATCAAAATGTGGATTCTGGGTAACTATTAAGTGTAGGTAAAGGAGAAACACAAGACCATCTGTAAACTCTTGGACTCTAGACTGCATCTCCTTGTCCTCCATTTGAGGTCCTTGTCACATATAATACATAATCTGCGCAGAGCTTCAACTTGCTCATCTCCTGCCATTCATGAGGAGCTCGCTTACAGTGATCTTCAAGTTTTTCTTGAACGTCCTCTGTTCTTATGACTGTTAGTATTTACAAGGATTACTAGCAACAGTTTGGAGGGAAAATGGACTGCAAGATACACAAACACTTCGTTTGCTTGAAAAACAAAACACATTACATCAATATTTAAAGTCAATAAAATAGAAAAATGTCTTATATAGGAATACCTTGGTAAAAAAAAGTCTCTTGAATTAGCGGCTATTAACTACAAAGATTTCAGCTCAGATAAGCCCCTTCCAGCTCTTGCAGTTTATTTACAGTCTTCTGCTGTCTTTCTCCGCTCTGCTCTTACCATGCTCTCCATCCAGACCCCACAGGGCAGTTAACATAACTTACATCTAGAACTAACTGCTTGTGCACGGACTTCTACACTGCGCTGCATAGGCAGAATCACAAACAAGTCTATCATAAGCCCAAAGATATTATACTTAACAGGTAATCACACATGGATTTATGAAGCTGTGTGGATATTCAAAGAGGCTATCAGTGCCTTCACAGATAGTGGAAGATGATCTCACCAGGCTCACACCGAGACTGTACAGGCATGTAACCAGTACAGACAACCTGCATTCCGTTAGCCTGCAATCTCATATCTGTCAGCTATTGATTTCATTAGGTGCAACCGACTTGCAACTGCTCTTTCATCTCTTTCAGCTCTCTGCCAGATGCAGTATCCAGGTGGTAATGGCCTTATGCACCAAAAGAACCACCAAAAGACCCCCAGCCATTCCCACAACAACTCTACTGTCAAGCAGCAGACACAAGCCCAGAAAGAGAAAGCATCATCAAAAAACTATGTCTCAAAAGGATTTTATTCCAGAAATACTAAGCATGTCCACTTGGCTTTGGGTAGGACACAAAGGATAGGGAAATAGTGTTCTGGATTTTTTCTGGAAGAAGAAAAGCATTCTGAAACTGATCCTGAAAATGTAACCTGAACACTCCTAGCCAGTGCCAATTAAGATTTGCCATTAACTCTTTTCAGTGGATGATTTGATCCTATTACTGTTTAGGACATATAAAAATGCTACTGATTAGTCATAAAGGTTCTGTGTCTTTCTTCTACTTAAACAGACATCCAAACTCTACAGCTTAATTTATCCTCTATGTGGAAAACTCATTTATAATAATGACAGTGGCTCTTTTGAGGTAAGATCTCATAAATGGGTTTACGTTACTAAATTGCTCTTTTCTGTTCTATCTCCTTATTTTAACTTGTTCCCTCCAGCTCCTACTGTTATGATAATTTATAACCAATTTCCCTTGTTAACTTAAACTGTCAATTTGCAGATCAATTTCCATAAAGTTGAATGTCTGTAACGAAGGTAACTCTTTAGCATCATTTCTTGCACTCATATAATAGATTTTCAACCTACTTGCTTTTTTATGCATGGGTCACATTCAGACCAAGGGCCAAAGTCTCCAAGCCGACAGTTGATGGGACACGTTTGCTGATTACATGCACGAGATTCCTCCTTTGTGCATAGCTGATCACAGAAGTTTTGCATGTAATATTCATCCGTTCTTATTTGCCTAGAATGGCAATTGAAAAAGTTATCCTAGAATAGAAGCATAGACTGATTGTAGATAGATGTTCTCTAACTGTGAGTAAACGCTACAGATAATGATTTGAACCCAATCAAAAAATTCTTAGAGTAATAATAGACAGCTATGGAATGCTGACTGAAAGAAAAATTCAGGTGTACTCAAAGTCCATGGATAGGAAACTTTTTGATCCATCTCACTTCGACTAGTCCAATAATGGCTACAGAAGGAGAGCCAAGACAGAAAAAGAGAAATTCTGGCCATTTAGAATATAGCAGTGAGTTGCATTTAGTTTAGTGAAGTTAATAAGTTCAGCATATTATAGAAACAATTGCTGCAGAGACGGTTGCTCTTCCCCAAAAGTGATATTTTCTCAGAAGACAATTAGAAATACCAAAACAAAAACGGAGAGGTATTTTGGCCCTACCTGTGCCTTGTTTGTGTACCATAATTGCAGGTTTGTGAACAGCTGGACCATGGCCCCCATGGATAATGTTCACAGTAGCATCCCTGGCTGCTCTCAATCACCACGCCCAGCAGGATGAAGTGCATTAAAATAGTCTTGTCTATACTGAAGATTTTCATCTACAGCAAATGGACAGGTAATACAAAAGCACTCAGAACTGGAGCACTCACAATTGTGTGAATGTTAAAATAATACAATTTTTTTGATTTTGAAATTGTGTTAATCTGATTCACAAAGTCACTAATCAATCAATATATAATCAACACCAATAGTATAATCAGCTCCAAAAGACTGGTAAACTAAATGCAGATAAATCAACTACTTTACTAATGAATCAAGAAGAGAACATGTATTATATCTTCTTTCTTACCTCAAGTTCCTGGTTCCAACAATGCGCACTGAGAAAATAAACTCTACAGAATTCTTCCCGTTAGTTTAATTCCTTCATTGAACATCAACAAAAATTTTCATTTGTTGGCATATCTTCAACCAATGAGTTCCTGAAGTACATTGCACTAAAAAAGCTTCTCAAAAAAATTCAACTCAAAATAGAGATGAATTGGACCTTTCAAAGAAAAAAATGTATCATCACACACTTGATATCTGTATGACTTGAAGACAACAATATAAAAGTCCCTTATCAGCTTACTGTAAAGCAGCTGATTACAAAGTCAAATTTGTAGACTGGTGTGACCTCAGTGCAGTTTGTAGCAGCCTCTTAAAAGTCTGAGAAGTTTTGTTTGATTTGGTTATCCATTAATGAAAGGCAGACCTGGTCTGATAAAAGAAATGTTCAGGAATATCACCAGAGAGATCTTCAGGCACAGACCTTTTCTAGCTGATCCTGCTAGAATGTCTCTCCAAACAAACATAGACATGGAAATATGCCATTCCTCCAACACGAGGAGGCAGAAAAAATACATATATATCTGTGCTGCTGTAGGTGTCCTTGCACTACCCAATGCAGCTGCAGATGCACTCTGTTCTTAGAGTGAAGCTCCATTGAAATGGAGCATGTTCAAAAGCTTTGTAAAGATTCCTGGGAAATAGCACAGGAGACAGCGTTAAAGCCTGGATAAAATATCTGTCCATTTTATGCCCTCTTTTATGAGAGAAATTGGGAAACCCAAATAAATTTGATGTTATTGAAAGCTTTTCTTTTCATCTCATTAGCATCAGCTCTAGGTCCCAGGGAGGTTCAGCATGCAGTGGCATTAGGCCTGCAATGAGAACTGCAGCAAGCCTGTGCCTTGCAATAAAGACACAGCAGAGGGGCAGAGACAAAAGTTAAAGTGTGAGAATATGTCCAGGCAGAGTAGATACAGAAATGAAAAACAGAGAGAGAAACTTCCCTTAGAAATAATCACAACATCGAGCAGAACTCAAACACCTCAAACAACATTCTCCTGCCCAGTGTTCTGGGAATTGCCATCCAGAGGGCAATAGTGCATCAATGCCCCTCTGCTTCAATCCAGCAAACTGACAGGAACATATCAAGTCCTTGAAACATACTTTCCAATTTGTGGGGACTGAAGGTCATGTACCTCCCTCCTTAAAGAGAAAAATAACTTGGAGCTTCCTAAAGCACAGTTTTATTTTTCAATTGTCCTTGCAGCCTCTTTTATTCTTAATGAAAGTATTGCTGCACAACTTGAGGCCACAATTAGCAAACTGATATTCTGCCAGTTCCTTATTACACTGTATCCTTTTGTCATAAGACATCAAAATAATTGTCACTCTGGCTCTATTGTTGCTGCTGGATGGGATTTGTAAAGTTGCATGAAAAATATTATCTTCTACTTCTCAAAGAGCATCTCCCAGCTCTCAGGGCTTCCTGTTTGTTATTGACATCTCCTATGGCACAATGGGCACCCCTTCCCAGCCAACCTTCTCCCAAGCTTGTTGAAACAAACCCAAGCCATGAATTGCAGGCCCAGTGATTACTGTAGTAAATTGCTGATAGTTAAACTCTGCCCATGGAGAAACTGTTTTTACACTCTTTCTTACCAAGAAAATTAAGTGCCATTCAAAACGCTCATAAGTTTTAGAGTAATTATCAGAAAATGTGATTTCATAGTCTAAAAGTAGTCTGCATCATTCTTCATTGCAGAACAAGCTGTTAGACAACTGCCATGGTTAGCACTAATAAAAGCATTAGATAGTGACTGGTACTAGCAGAATTCAAACCAAAGTTAGGGCTTTAGGAGATCATGGGTTGCACGTTGCAGCCTTAAATGCAGGTTTATATGAACTTCAGTTCACTCAGTTGTCTGAAGCTTATGGGTCACAGCAGCAAACAGCACAGCTTGGGCTAAGTTTTAAGCAAAGCTTTAGCACAGTGCCAACATGCACTGTCATTAGACAGGCTGAGCAGGGTAATGAAGGGTCTGGATCAGGACCCACTGTTGTAGCTGAAAATATTAGTGAAGAGTTTCTCTCAAGCATCACACTAACCTCATGCTGCTGCAGGACTGTTCTCAGCAACATATTTTTCAATTGCTTGTAAGCTCTGTCTAAAGGATATGCTTAAAGCGATCTCACCCTTTTCTGCCCTGGCTAGAGATCAGAACCTGCAAACCCAAGTACATTCTTTAAGGTAAGATGTGTTAAGGCATCCAAATGGTGATCGATAGCCTAATGTTAACAATTCACTTCCAACTCACTTCCTGGCCTTACAGCAAGGCACTCACAAGGTGTCTTCAAGGCTTCTTAAAAGTACGAGAAATTAAATACATGTAAGATCTGTTTGGAGAAACATACACTTAAAAGGATAAGGTAGGTGGTGCTTCGCATGAACAAAGCAACTTTCTGGGACCAAATTTCACATGGAAAAGCATTAACACTAAAAGACATTTCACCGTTGCACTGCAGTCCTGCCTGTTCTCACCCACACATGACAAAAGCCTCCAGTCTGCAGCATTGGTCCGGCATTCCCAAAAGGCCGTAGAACTTTCGTTGGATTCCAATCGTCGGCAACCCAGAAAAGCCTGTGTGTATCATTTTGCAGCACATCATTTTACAGCACTTTTTAAAATTCAGGAGCAGGTAGGACAGTATATGCACATATCCATCAGCTTGGCTTAATTGCTTCTATAAGAATCACCTCTCTAACAGAACACATATAACTTTCCTCCATCTCTGCTGCAGTGTCTTTATAAAAGACCCCTTGTGACAGAACGGGGAAATATTATCCCACAGGATGCCAAGACTTCCAGGAAGTATTTCCCCTGAGCTCCTGGCATTTCTGAAAGGGTTTCACAAGATCATGCCTGAATCTCACCTCATCTCTTTCAGATATCTAATTGGCCCAATGAGAAAAGACATATCATCCTCCCATGACAATTTCTAATCCTTATGGAGAGCAGTTCCTATCTCAGGGCTATACTTGGGGGAAAACCTTTATACTGTAAGGTCAAAAGAGCAGAAGGAAAGGAACAAATTCCAAAGCATTTTTGGGAAGGTAGCAAGAGACAAGTCAAATTCAGCTGCAACTTAATTCCATCCACTTATGTCCTTCAAATTCTCTAGCCTCTAAGACAGGAAGACCTGATAGGAAGTTTCATCTGTTATATAATTTTCACAGTCTTTTCTAATTTAGCTAATAGCTATTACATGCATCCAATTCTTTGCATGATGAACAGCAACAGTTTATTGAACAACTGCCCAGTCATTTCACATAGATTGTATGCATCTATCTTGAACTCTGCTTTCTCATTCATTGCAGAGAAAATTTAGAGTTTTAAAAGCATAAACCAACACTATTTATTAGATATTTTTCCCCCCTCACGATTTTCCTGAAAATAAACAAAAGACATCTATCATCCCTGCATGGCAGCTTAAAATTTAATAACAGTCTGGACTGGAGGGAAATAGACTCCACACTTCATTCAATAATTCAATGAACCTTTTTTCCCCTCTTTAAATTTTTATCATCTCATGTGCACCCCATGAGGACAGATATCAAAACAAATAAACACAGAAATGAAGGCACCTACAAGCGTGAAGGGCCAGTACAGCATCTTCAATATTGAACTGTTTTGACATATCCTCTGGCAACAAAAAAAGTGAACCATAAAATATGTTACTTCCTTTATCCATCACAGGGTGCCCCCACAACAAGGGTGACATTATCCCCTGGCACTGCAACACTCTGTGTTGCCTGTAGTGGGACCAGTCACTTATGTTTTCCCTCACTTGAAAACCTGCCCCACTCTTTCCTCCCTCAAGTCCCTGGTCCTGCTGCTACTCTCAAAGAGGTCTGGGATTTAAGAGCAGATGCAGAGAGAGATGGAGGAAGCTCTATGCGTGTGCAGCGCATTGCAAGACACAGCCTTTGAAGAGAGACAGTTTTTCTTCAAGGATCCTTATTGCATTCAGATTTTATGCAGTGCCTTTTAAGAGCACTAAATTATAATTGCCATCTTGAGCTACTTTGTTGGGTTGAATGGTCAGGCCTTCTCTCTCCTAAGAGGGCCTGGGACTCCTTGTTCTTAATTAAGAAGCCCTAAGTATTTGACACATCTGTTAGTAATCACTGGAATAACATCCCCACAGATTTGCTATTACACATCTTTCTTTAACCTGTGAAATTCACCTGCAAGTCAGTAAATTCTCTGTTCCAAAGTTAAAACCCCATGTGTCATGTGTCCACAAATAGACCAACTTTGCACCAAATCTTTCTGTGTCTCTGAGTTTTGATCTTGACAGGGGAAAAAAAAAAAAACCACTATCCTTTCTGCCCACACCAGCTGGAAGAAGTGTTCCAATAAAAAAGTTCTTAGTACCTGGGGCTGGAATACTGTAAAGCTCCCTGGTCTCTGATGGAATTAAAGAATGGGTAGTATTGCCAAAGCAAATGGCATTGGATAAGTGTTCATATAACTGGCCTTCAGACTCTCCATATTATTCAATAGGTTGTTTGAAGCTCCAGCTTTTTCTGGGGGTCAAAATGATCCTCACTAAGAGCAGAAGTGCTTTTTATTGGTGCCTGCTGCCTCTGACACAGAAAGGTGTTACAAGTGGTACATGCTACAAGTTAGAGACTTGTTTTTCCACTTCCCTAGAGGTAGGAGAAGCTTGCTGGGCAATTGGAGTAGCACATCTATTTAAATAACCTCTTAAAAAGGAGCTGAAAAGAAGCTACAGTTCCTGACCTATGAAACAATTTTAACTTCTACAGAGAAATGAAGACTCTTGGTGGATAACCGGTGTGAGCAAGATGAGAGAAGGGCCCTCACCTTGGAATTTCCCCAGCAGAGAAGCTGGGTGAACTGGTAGTGAAGCAGATGCCAGAGGTTGCAAAGCAAAACTGATCTCCTTCTGGGAAGATGTACTTTCAGACAGCTTTGAAGTGCCTACCTTCAGGAAGATTCACTGGTTTCACAGGCAGCCAAGGAGAAGGGGAAAAGGAAGAAGATTTTCCAGCTTAGAGTCTTTATTTTCATAATTTTAGACCACTATTTTATCATTTCCTCATTCCACAAATGAACTAGAGTTTATATCAAAGTCTTTCATCTTTAGAACCATAACTTGATTTTAATCCCAGCAATGCTCAGAGACTGCATTACAAACTGAAGCGTGAACACAGGATCACTTAAGTACAACTATAGCCCAGCAAGAGTCCCTGAGAGCAGCAAAAACCTCACCGCTATCAGAGGATGGAGTGCTTAGAAATGGATTTTACATTCCATGCAGTTCAGAGAAATTAAAATCCCAGTTTTTCTGAATTTGTAGGACATTCTACCAACAGAGAAGCGGACAGGGAATCAATCAGAAATATTGTACACTTACAGTCAGTCAGTACACAGTTTCCTCACCTTCTATCATGGATGAATAAAAAGTCTTCTACCTTTTGCATAACTCCATGCTTGCGAAACCTTTCACCAAGGAAGACAGATCTGCAATCTGGAGAAGAAGATCTGAGCCCACTGCTAGAGAGCTTTGTACATTCTACACTGCAGAGGATGAAAGCAATCAGGAATCCCCTGGCACAGCAGCAAAAAAAAAAAAAGCTTTAGAAAGGACTGCAGGACTTATGGGAGAAGATGAAAGTGAGAAAGCACCTAAAGCTGGTTAGTGATAAGGATATATAGCTGAGCTGGGGGCACTGTGTTTGAGCTGAGGCTCAAGACCTACTACCTGTATTAGATCAGCACTGTATTTCTCCCAAAATTCTTAGATGAACAGGATTTTACCTTATAATGGTTCCCAGGATAAACAAAACCTACCACTAAGCAGTGATAGCTGAAGTGATTTATTTAATTACATATTTTCCTGGTTAACACTTCAATTTTGTCACGGATGAAACCGAAACGTAAAATGTTGCAGTTTGAAAGCGCTAGTGGTGGCGAGGCAGGGGGGGGAAGGAGATCTCAAATTAGTATCAGATTCACAGTCTATGGACTGTAAGTCCGATCGCCTTCCTGGGAGCGAACTGAGTTCCCAAATA
>JAUBOD010000667.1:3411967-3439950 GCA_032353885.1 Nothura maculosa
TATCTGATATCACATTTCATGTAATCTTTTTGAGGTAATCCACCTTTTCTGGGACAGATTCGAAGCTGTTGCATCCATATCAGATCAGAACATAAGTTTTGGAATTATCAGAGGCTTTATTTGCCTTAGGACTGGGTATGTACAGCACAAAAATTTGCTCTTGTACTGCCCACACCAGAGCAGCAGAAACACTGTCATATTGAGAGGCAGCTTTTTATTCTGGTCCTATCTGAACAACAAGAAAATTGTACTGTAAAGTATGTCTGCCTGATGTCTGTCTCAGAGTGAGATAGATAATTTGCTAAATCAGTGTATGCTCCAGAATAGCACAGTGATGTTACTGGAAAGTCTAATGTTCATTTTTAGATAAATGAAGTAATTGCAGCAAAAAGCAATATTTGTCCTAAGAGGTTGAGAAATACTATGCAAACTAGCTTAAATGAAGCTTTGCTGATGTACTTTGCTCAGGCACAAGGCAGCTCCAGACCAGGCCAGTAGAACTTAAACTTCTAAGCCACTCTGGGAGAGAGGAGTTGTAATGGATCAGTTTTTAAGCCAGAGGGGTGTTATTAACTTTTTCATAACAGTCTAACAAACCCTAGCCCATACTATTGCCATGTGTTTGAGTGTCTGTAAAAGGTATATATAGGTTTTATAGAATCATAGAATCGTTATGGTCGGCAAAGACCTTCAAAAGATCAGAGTCCGGTCATAAACCCTTCAACTTCCCTTGGCAGCCTGTTCCAATGTTTAACCACTTCTCCCACGTAGAAATTTCTCCTGATATCTAACCTGAAGCTTCCCTGGTACAACTACAGGGCATTTCTACTTGTCCTATCAGTAGTTATTCTGGAGAAGAGAGCAAGCCCTCCATCATTACCATCTCCTTTCAGGCAGCTGTAGAGAGCAATAAGATCTCCCCCGAACCTCTTTGTCTCCAGACTAAATAATCCCAGCTTTCTCAGACATTCCTCAAAAGGTCTATGCTCTAGCCTCTTCACCAGCTTCATTGCCCTTCTTGGGACACGTTTCATTTGTTTGTATAAATACTTACATATATTTATAAGATGCCAAATCTTGATTTACAGGTGCTACCAACTTCTCCTTTTTTCCTTTTATTTGGCTGAACAGCTATAAAAATCACACTGTGTGCTATGGAAACCTATTGGCTTTAGGGATTTCAAGTTGGAGAAGATGCACATGAGGTAGCATTACCAGTGCAAATGCAGTCGGTGTCAGTAGGGATTTGCACATTGGTGGGAGCAATTCCCGCACCACAGCTGTCAGTGCAACAATACCAAAGCACTGGTTGAGGAGAGAAAATACTTTTTTCTTTTGGTTCAACTGCTGGTGTTCACACGCAGTGAGGTTATGCTCCTGTTGCATGTGCTCTCTCTGCAGTGAGGAGAGGTGCTGCTTGGCTGGCGTGCAGTGATTTCACACAGAACTGTGTAGCTGTAGGATTTCTTCTGCTCTCACACGTTTCTCAATTTGGTAAGGCTCAGCCCAGGGGAGAGTTTGGATTTAATCAAAAATCCTTCTGGTCTATCCTTTTTCCTTGACCTGAGGACATTTACGGGAAGGGAGTCACTGGCCGCAGCACGTTTGCATTGCCCTGTTGACAACCTCATAGCTCTGTGCAGAAAGCAGATCAGAGCAGATAGCCTTAAGAATAGAAATATTCCCTGTGTCAGGGCGTTCTTGCTGACCAATATAGAGTGAGAAAATAAATGAGTGCCTCAAATTTCATCTTCTTTAGAAAGGTTTATGTATCAGGTTAGTACCAAGGAGAAAAATGAACAAAGGAAAAGGAAAGGAAAAGGATTCTCTTTGTTGGCAAAGAGAACTCTCTTTGTTTTCACATCATAAAGGTAAAGAATTTAGTTACTACCTAAATTCTCAGTCCTTCAATCACTGATGTGAAGGAATGGCTCTATGTGCCAAAACACATCCTTTGAGGATCTAGAAATAATTTCATTTGAAATTGTACAACCATTAGCAGAACTTTTGTAGTACCACTGCAGGAAAGCTTCACCACTAGGGAGCATCAGCAGACTAAGTATATTAGTGTTGAAATCAAGATACAAAACAGTATAGAAGCCATTTAACACTGACATAATAAATACTTAGAGCTGCATTTTTTTAAAAAATTGCTGCTGAGAAAGTAGATGAGTCAGGAGTAACAGGGCAAGTGGTTTTAATTTACTTGATCAATAATCAAGATCTGTAAATTGATACCAATCAAGAGCTGGGCTGAATTGCCTCTGCAACTAGTGGCTATTCCTTTTCCAGTTTCCATAGGATTGCTATCTTTATCACAATCAGAAAAGAGAATTACCAGGCACTGAGGGAGTCTTTTTCCACTGTATATGAACCATATAGATCAAATCTGAAGTACATTACAGAGCTGAGAGAACAAACACCTTCAAACACCTTTTTTTTTTTTTTTTTTTTTTTTTTCCCCCTCCAGTGACAGATCAGGATTAGAAGTTCCTGACAGTGTTTGAAATTGCCTCGGAGTGAAATGGAAAAAAAATGAGATCTATAGGTCAAATCCCAGGCTACAACGCCAAATTGACTGGCCAAGGCTAGTAGCTAACACCTTCACCTTCACACCTTCATTCAACCTTCTTTTATCAGCAGCATAGCTATAGATTCTGTTACTCCCTCTTTCCACCTGAACTGGACATGAAGCATGAACATTTCTATCATATCTATGCACAATAAGGTGCTCTTAAGGACAATGTCAGACTCCACTGTGAAACTTTTGTGACAGTTCAGTTGTAGCCATGCACACCCTCATTGATCTGGTCTCACAAGGGCATTCAGGAGCCTTAAGGCACAAATACCAGGAATATCAGGTTCAAGCTGATACAATCTCAACTCCTAAATGGCTTTGTGAATACACACCAGGTATATAGAAAACTGATCATTAATGCAAGATTTAATATGTTATGTTCAGCTTTTAATCCTAGAAAATATTATTAGTCTTGATAATTCAGTGGCTCAGAACCCACTCAGGTTACACTTCTTCCCATTCTTTATTTTCTCCACCATATGATAGCTGTAATGTCATCCTTTGGGAAGCAGCCTCTTGCATGACCCATTCTGGTTCCCACAGGACAGAGAAGGCTGATTGCAGAGCAATTTGCTGCTACATGGCCTTTACTGGGCTTTTCTTCTGCAGCTGAATCCCTGATTGCAAGGCTAACATAAACATGCAATTGCTGTCAAAAGACACAAGTTATAAAACATCTACAGAACTGATTAAGTGGATGATGGTATATTGAGCAGCCTTCTGCTGACATGAAGATTAGCACTTGCTCTCTTGCAATTCTAATGGGCTCCAGGGCAACAGGCTACTGCAATGATGCTCTTGGCAGAGCGCTTGAATGAACATCCTCAGTTTACAGGACTGTGTGCAAGTTGGGAAGAAAACACTGGTGATCTCACATTGGGAATGGTAGGTAAACACTGCTAGATGTAGAGTTTGCCTTAAGGCATACAGACCCAAAAAGAATAACAGTGAAAGTCAACTTGGCCTGCTTTTTAAATGATGAGCAGAATTCATGCTTGTCAATTTATGAAAACTCTTTTGATTATTATATGGAAACTAAACACCATTCATCTAGCTCAGCATGGTAGCCCAGTTCAAGCTAGATTAAGATTCCCACAAAATGGCAGAACATTTCACATCTTGTTCTTCCCAATAGTACTCTTCATATCAAGAAAAAGGGTAAAGGAACTCAGGAAGAAAGGTCCTGCTCACTTGTGGATTGCAATGAATATTAAGGAGATTCTTGCAGAGGAGAGGTTTCTGCATTGCAGTATTGCAAGGCTACACAGACACTCCAGTCCCCTTTCTGGGAAATGCTCAGCCCACTATGCCATTGTGTTTTGGAGCGCAATGGAAATGGGAGCAAGAAGTGAGACAGCTGAGAAATTGAGACCTGAGAAGATGAGACCAGTCTATGTAAAGTAGGTTTGTACCTCTGCAAAGCTAGATAGGAGGACGCAGAGAACTCGGATCTTGAGTGCTGCTGAGCATTGTATATGTGCTCAAAACTGTAGCACATAAATAATGCTCACTGCAGTTAGAAACCACTTCAACAGATGACAGTGAAAAGCAAGGTGCGTGCACAGGCAAGCTTAGCTCTGCTCATTGGACTCTCATCCCGAAATATCCACATAGGTGCTAACAGACCAGTTGGCAGTGAAGACAAGCCTCAGCTACCAGCATCCAAAAACAGTAGGCCTGCTCTAAAGAAAGGCTTGAATGGATTCTTCTGGATCTTTCTGGGAGCATGGACTTCCCTTCCCACTTTTCAGGCTCAGCTTTGTCCCCTGTTCAGGGCACCCTCCACCATAGCAGGAGCTAAGGATGGAGGTAGCACTCAGGGGCATCCTTGATGAGAAGGAACCAGCAAGACAGAATGGCATTTGCGTGAGTGCCCTTCATCTCTTCCCCTGCAGAAGTCCCAGCACTGCTGAACCTGCAGTTCTGGAAAGATGTGAGAGAACATCAGGCAGCCTTAACTTGGTGCTAATGAATTTGGTCACGACTGTATCACTGTAAAATGGTTTTAACACCATTCAACATAGTTGACATTTTCTGATTCATGCTGGTATGAGTGGGAAATCTTTAACTTAAATGTGTTTGCAGTGATTGACAGGCTCATGGAGTTATCTTAAGATATCCTACTATCTACCTCAGACACCTGTTAAAAACAGGTTTGCAGAAGTCAGTTCTTCTTCAGAGGTTTAATGAGTTCAGTGATCACCTCAGTAGACCAATGCCCATTTTACAAATATAAACCCAGAGGACAGACAGTCAGTTAAGGTAGGTTTCTGCCCCATAAGCTGGTCCCACTTTAGACAAAAGATGATTTATTCTGTACCTGTTCTACAGATAAATAGGAGACTTGAGGTGCTTCTATAATTACTTACTTTCCCTTCTTTGGAAGCAGTGTCTATTTTCATACCACAGCCCTATAAAGGAAATGCAAGAGGCATCTGTGCTTCGTTTATAGCTCCATTAGCCTTTCTTGAACTGAAAATTACTTGGCAGCAGCTAAGAAAGAAGGGAACACAAGGCTGAATGCCAAAACAAAAGTCTGAACTTCCCAGCCAACTCATGTCTTTCAGAATCCACAACCTAAAGCCATAGTTCTTTGAATAGTTAGTCCTTATAATAATAAAACTCATTAGTGGAAGTAAACATGTTTACTAAATGTTTAATTGTAGCAGTGTGCATAGTGAAATATTAGGAGTGCTTTAGAACATTTTAGCTGTGAATATTTTCCATGGGAGTCTCCACCAACAGTCCACCTTGTCCCTTTCCTATTCTTCATCACTTTTTAAACAAAAAAAATGGAAGATAAAAATGAGTTTAAAATCTGTCTAGGACACTTGAAATTTTCAGAGGATAAGAGGAGCTAAGAACAATAAATGCATTTCCTCCCACTTCCAGACACCTGGCTTATGCACAATGACAGCATTAGGAAGAAAACATAAAGGAGCTAGCCTGTAAGGTGCAGTGGCAAGAAGCACAGTGCCATAATAGCTCTGAAACATTACAAGTAGCATAGACGTGAGTAATTGCATTAATTCTCTTTAATTACAAGCTGTGACCTGAAACAGGCTGCTTCCAAGAAACACGACACACCAGCAATCAAGACAGATTTAGAAAGTAGCAAGTATATGGTTAGATCTTTATAATTACAGCCACAGGTGGAATGACAGATGTGTACAAAAATTTTGTCCTTGTTCTACAAGTCTCACACAGTTGAAGTAGTGGGATGGGTAGTAAGTCCTTTATCACCTATAGAAAGCATTCCCAGAAGAAAGGTGAGTAGGGAAATAGTACTTCACTCTCCTTCCCATGAGTGACTAAACATTGTCTCCATCTTCTGAAATTAATGTTTTTGCTCTTACGGAAAGGCTTTAGAGACTGCAGGTTACACCATAGTGTCTGCTGGGTTGCAGAAAGGCAGAACCATTCTCACCATGGATAAGGACAGTACCTGGGAGGCATTCATACACCTAAACAGCCCAAACAAGGTCATTAAAGCCCTGTCCTGGCAGCTGACTGTATTTTTCAAACTGTGCTGTCCAGGTGAACACATGCCTCTGTGGAAGGCAGGCAAAGCCCTGAGATGGCTCTGCTGAGAGCGGAGATGACTGTTTCTCTGCCATTCCCCTCCATTCCCACTCCACAGAGAGGAGGAGTTTGCAGCATTGCTGTACCATTTGTACATAGCTCACCTGCAATTACGGCAACTCCATGACTCAGAATGTTTTATTCATGATCCATCTACAGTAAAACACAGCACAGGGAACTCTAATATTGCTGAAGCTCTGATGCATGCCAAAAGATAGATTTTTAGCTGTAACTTTCTGATTGTTATGCCTTGCACCTATGTTTGTGCATCTGAACGAGAGCTGCATGACAAACTTGCTGCATGGGCATTTACCTGTATATCATCTGGAGGCACAGCATAGTTGCATTACTCTTGCATTCTCTCATGCTGCATGGTGAAACACCAAGATTGACCAACAGCTCCCAGCTCTGCTGTGTCTGATAACTTCAGTCTCCTCAGCTGCACCATAAATCCTTGCCTATGCAGCACAACAAAGGGGGAATCTCTGTTATCAGTCTATCTTATGCTGCTATATCCCTCATAACAGACATGGATGGAAACGTACACGATTAGGCTTACGGAGAGAGGAGAGCTGGCTCAGTGCTTATTCCCTATCCTTTGTTTGTTTCTATTGCTCCACCTTCCCAGGGGGTCCATAGCTCCCGAGTGATTCAATGCTGCCTCACAAAAAGGAGACAACATCCTGCCCTTCCTCACCAGCCAGCAGGGCTAGGATGAGCACAATCACTGATATTGTGAGACATACAGATGCTTTGACTGTGAAAGCCATAAAATTCAATGATGTAGACAGATAAAAATACCCATTTCTGAGGAGTTTATGAACCTCAGCCCCCCTACAAATATGCCTAAATTAACACATCTTGAGGTAGATCCAACAGGTCGCACTGATTTATGAATTTAAGTCCATCTATCACACAACCATACATTTTTCCAGTGTTGTTTTAAAAGTATCCTCAAAAGCATATGTGAATATTTATCTGTCAAGGAATCGAATGGACACAGGTAGTGACCAATAAGAAAACATTTAACATCTCTACTGGGGGCCACATAGTTCTTATGATCTCCTTATTTGCAGGCAGATGGAGAGCAGAACTTAGAATTCCCTAGGCCATCATTTACAAATAATTGAGACCCTGTTTTTTTTCTAGAGTATAAAGACAATTAAGTCTCTCTGGAAACCAACAGCGAGTCTCTAACTCTCTCAACTGTCCTTAAAAATCCCAGCCTAAAGTCTTGTTCCTGTTCCCACAGCAGTAATTAAATTAAATTCAGAATAGGGCATCAGAGGGAAGTGTAGTCTGGACAACTAAACACAAGGTTAGGAAAAAAGAAATTATAATTCCCAGTCCCATGTTTGCTTCTGATTCTTGTCCATGGATTTCACCATAGATTTCCTGACTTTTCTTCCTCATCTGTTTTTAGGCTTTGAAGTCTATTCACCTATTTCTAAAAGGATGTGTTCACATTCAAATTCACTACATAATCTTCAAATTGTTAATTTTCTTGGATAGAGATATCACTGGTAATCAGTTCTGCTTCTCATCACACACTACTGTATAGTCAAGTATAGCCTTTTAAAACCAGTCTGGATTCTTATCTGTGCTCCTTGCCAGCTACAAGTACTCACACTGTAGACAGAAAATAGTGGTTTATAGATGGGAACAATATAGCAGGACAGTTTATATTCTGTACTTGTGAACACCAAGGCTGCAGTATATGAAGGGGATGCTGACAGAGGAAGTTGTCTAAGATATAGCCTGCACTGCCCTATGTGATTTAGCTCCTCAGGAAGCAGGTCTCACAACTAACACACTGTGCTTGGTCTTCTGGTGCATCAACATTACTAATTATGGGCATTTTGAGACTTGATTTCTTATCCACAACTTCTTCACTAAGTCTTCCATTTCCTGTGAGCTTGGAAACATATAACCCTTGCTTTCAGATTCTGCCTGCTTTCCCTGTAACCTGTCTGGGAACAAGGGTAAACAACCTGGTCCAACACCTGTCCCAGGAACAGCTCCCCCAGGAGCAGCTCCCTGTCTCTAGAGAGAAGGAGAAAAAGCAAGGCCAAGGCTACTGGCTCACAAGAGACTTCTACATTATAAACTTTAAAGCCAGGCTAGGTAAATTCTAAGCCAGATGTCTACAAGATGTCAAGCCCACTGAATATTATGTATAATACTTTATTAACATCACCTTTGCCCTGTAAAGATACTCATAATAAGAGGTTTTCCAGTACTGCTAATGGCAGTAGGCCTTATGAAGCTGAATGTACCACTGTAATTCAGCCCAAGGGAACTTGTAGAAGCAAATCAAGCAGCATATTTCAGCCATTTGCCTTCTTTTTCCTTCCTTCCTTCCTTCCTCCAGTCAAGAAGGTCATGCAAAATATCTTTCATTTCATTAAAGGTAATTTGAGTCATTAATGGCCAACTGGCGCTGTAGCGTTAACATTGCTCTGCAGAGGTGAGAAAATGGCTAGTGACCTGTATTTTGTAAACTGTGTAGAAACAGCGCGGTTCAATTACAAAGCCACAGCTACTGTTGGCTCCATCTCTAGATATAATCAGGCTATTTCTTCAGTCAAAAAATTAGAAAAAGGTCAAACTTAAAAACAAAGTCATAGACAGAACATGGTGAAGAAGAGCAAAGGACATTTCATTTTGAAATGCTTGTGATATTTTTGTGATAATAGTGGATAGAGAGTTTAGTAAAATGTTCTCTCAAGAGAGATCCTGGCTATTATTTAATATAAGCATTGCCTAGCCTATACATGTATACATGTGTATTATAGCTAGGTGAAGTGTTTTCTGCCAGACACAAGGCTGAAGAGGTATTACTAGGATATTGATTTAATGTTCTAAATATTACTTGAAGCCTAATTGCTTCGTTCACTTGAGAATTCACAAACATAAGCAACATCTCATCTTGTTCAAGTCCTTAGGGATAAGTATGAAAACTGGATCTTTATTAACTAAGTCACAGCAGAACCTTGTTAGCTTCATTCAGGGAAGTGATTTGCAGCCAGCACTATCACTTTGTGCAAGGAGAAGCACACACAGACATTTAATGTCTTAGTATTCACTGCTACCTACCAGCACTAATTTAACCTGAGATTGTGTGGATCACAGTATTGCAGTAAGAATTACTGCATCTTATAACCCATAACTATGCAACTTTTAGATCACAATACTGCAGAATCAAGCAGCAAACACCAGAAATTCAAGTCATGCCACCTTTTATCAGTGGCAGGCAACAAAATAAGCACATCTTACTTAAGACCAACAAAGGATCCTAGATAGTTTATACTCAGCTCCTGCAAAACTCTTGTAAAAACCGCAACACAAATGCAACATTCTTAGTTTATAAACATTAACTGAAGATCAGTTGAGTGGCAATATTTTGAACCCTGTATCATTCCCAGATGCTTGGATTCATGGTTTTGATTAAATATACACCCACTGATAGCAAGAGGACAGCCAGGCAATAAGCTGGAATATATGCTGCTTTAGCAACTGTAATGGGTACACTTGAATTTATAGCAACCAGGAACCCAGTTCTAAAGGTCTAGGACTTAGCTAAGCTCCAACTCTGAGCTATGAAGATGGAACATATTTCAAAGAGTCAGATCTTGTTCCTGAATTTTCTGTGGGTTTTTGTTGTTGTTTTCCTGCTATGCAAACAGAGATTCAGAAATGCTGGAGAATTGCACGGTTCACCACCTTCAATAGCAGCAGAATTAGCACAACTTGCAGATGGCATTTTAAAGAAAGTAATCTGACCACCATCTGGAGGCACAGCTGCAACATAAAGGCACCTGTGTGCCTTATGGAGCCTTGTTCATATCCCACCATTCCCAAGACTAACGGAGACGTTTCTCTACACAGAACAGCCCATCGCAGCTCAAGTCAGAAAAACAATTGAAAATACAGGAAATAAATGCAAGTACCATTCCCATCTCTCCAAGAAATTTCAGGTCATAGCACTCCAATTCTACAAAAGCAGAATTAATAGGCATTGACACATAGGAAACATATAGGAAAATGTCATTGCTTAGGGATAGCTGGAAGATATAGACACGGACTGTCTGGTGAGATCTGGTGAAAGGCAAGCACAGGCTAAGACCACATTAAAAGATGTGACCTAACTACCACACAAATGACTACACAGATGCAAAGGCATACTTACAACTCAAATAGGGAGAAGTTGGTGTCTTTTTTTTCTCAGAAAGGATTTATTTGGAAGGTTAATGTGTTCTAAGCTGTCTGCTACATATGCAGAAAAAATGCGTGAAAAATCAACAAGAGACAAATATGTTTGCCTGCTCCTTTGCTCTTCTGAGGTCATCTCTCACCCCACCCAAGCGCATACTTGTATGCACATATGATGTTTACAGGGCAGAACTTGAAGAGAAAAAGATATTTACTGATGAATACTGATGAATAGACTTTGGCCTAGCTCCTTTAAATGACCTTTCTAAATTCTTCTAACTCTTCTCATAAATGCTCAATGCATGAAATTAGAGACTGGATCGTTACTGTGATGATATTTACTTCATGTAGCATCTGAGTCCACTTGCTTTGAAATAAAGGAGAATTTGTGAAGACCTACAAATAGAATATATCTAAATTTGTTAATAAATTTCCAAGTATGCACAGTTCCTACTCAGACGCAAGACAAAGTTACCACTAATATTTTGCTCTGTGAGATTACTTAAACTATTCCTATTCTCTTGATTTAACTGGCACAGCAGAAGTTGTAATAGGAGTTGCAAAATGTTTGTATTTAGCAGTACCGATTATGAGGTTTTTGTCTTGTTCTTTTATTATGCTCAAGAAAGAAAAAGGGGGAGGAAATAAAGTCCCTTGCAGCATCAGCAGGTTTCTACAGGAGATGGTCTAGTAGAAGGAGATGTTAGCACCCCAGTCTTGCTGATTGGCTTGCCTGTGTGCTTGCTGTCCCAGCCTTTGGTGACATCTTGGCAGTAGTATAACCCATCCATCATGAATTCCAGGGAACACTCAGACATCATGTGCAACTCAGGCCACATCTGACAACTGTGATGCCCACATCAGTGCGTGTCTTGGAAATAAGAAATTTCCTCTTGGCTTTAATGAGGTTTGAATCAAATTGTCACTGGTTGCTGAGTCGGACTTTAGCAGATCCAAAATTAGACATCTCCTCTAAATTCAATTAACCAACTACCCAACCTGAAAAACTGTCCAAGCACCCTCTTCCTGGCTAACTCCACAGAAAGTCTTAATCTACTCTAGGATTTGCCTTGATATGCAAAGAGACAGAAAGAGAAAAAAAATTCACTCAAACTCCTATTTTTATGCAAGTTACCACAAAATTGTCCAAGTTTTTTATTTATTTATTCTTCCTAGAAGGTTAAGAGCTTCTTCTGAATTTCTGACAAAAAGAGCATCTTTTTTCTAAAGGGGGAGGTTCACTGAGCAGTTAATATAGGATCATATAAACAAGTTCCCACATTAGTGCCTCAGTAACCTTGTCATTTAAATTAAGGTTTTTTTACTTTAGAAGTTGTATTTATTTAATCCGAAGTCTAATTTCAGCTGCAGAAAGAAAGCAGCAGAGAGAGCATATCAGGGGAAAATCTCTTCATCACTCTATCATGCTGAACATTATGATTATAGGCAAATTAACACACTTTACACATATTTGCTAACTGCAGCCTTTGCACAACTGACATTTTCAAAGTACAGAAGAAGCAGCTCTAGAAGTTGAAAAGCAGCTTCATCATAAATTGTTAATTTACATTTCTCTTTGTCAAGTCCTTTTAACAATCTCTAATTTAGGACTCAGACATCATCATCATCAAAACAAAAAAAAAAAAGGTGGCAAGGGGAAAATGACAAACATTTGAGAGCAGAAATAGCCATATTTACTCCCTTAACCAATAAACAGACTCCTCTTATGTGGCTCCAGAAAGGGTGGGGTTTGCATTTACTTTCAGCTGCTCCTATTTATGGTTTTAAATGGCCAATTTGCCATCATCAGGCTAAAATCCAGCCAAACTCTATAAATCTAGAACAATTTTTTTAACCCTTAGAAAGCCGAGATCCTATCTCATGTGCTTTCTCCTGGTCACAGTAGCAGGGTAGCTGAGGGCACAAGCTCTCAATAATTTCAGAGAAAGAAAAGTCCACAAAGTCTATATTTCTGATACTGTTTTAAGTAATCTGTAATGTCTAGATAGTTCATAATCTGTAATGTCTAGATATGTTCATAATCTGTAGCAAATGCAAATTTACTCAAAAAAGCAAAAGCAGCACTAGCTGTAGATTTGTGATTTAAAAGCTCACATTATTTGTGTCTGGCTTTGCAATACCTTACCTTTGCCTTGCTGTATTTCAAAGAGGATGTGGCTAATTGAGCAAACCCTTCCTGCACTTTCAATTTCAGCTTTGCTCTGTTTGATATGCAGTCAATGCTTATGGTGCTGCTATCAAAAACTGCAAATGGTTATTTAATAAGCTCCCCCTCCCCTCCATACTATGTGCAAACTATTTGCATATACAAAAAAAATCAAGTTTAGTTTGCATATTTTAGCATTTTAGTACAGAGCATACAGATTAGCTGATTTTTGTAGAGTATGATGTCTGCACAAGCAGGTATACACAGTAATAATCTTACTATTACAATAATACATTCGATCTGACCACGTTAGAGTTCTACTAATACAGTAATTCAAAGAGAAGACAACCTGGTATCTAAAAATTTGATTAATTGGGGCACTGTTATTTTGCGAGTCCATGAGTTGTGATTACGATTACATATTTGTATAACTATGTAGTTAATCATACACAAAACATTCAATGAAGTGGCCTATTTTTCATCTGGAAAAAGCTGTTTTGTCCTTGATTTCATTGGACATTGAGCTTTTTGATAGCATGCCCTGCAACAAGCCAGCACTTCAGATAATAAAGTAGCACTGGTTCTGTGTTCTGCTGTAAATCTTATGCACTAATTTTTAGCCTAGAAAATACAGTTGCCAAAAAAATTTATAAAGTTGGGTTAATGTTCATAGAAAACCTTATGAAACTATATGAAAATCTGTATATCAAATAGATGAATGAAGGCATAACACAATCTTTTCTGTAAAGACCATCCTGCACTCAGCCAAGGGGATTTGCAAGGACTAAATATGGAGACAGATGAATAGATGAATGTGAACTATTCTGTGACAACAAATCACTGGAGTCTTCAAGATGGACTCTTAACAGTGTGCATTCGCTTCTCCTTATCTAACCAAGGATAGTTATTTTATTTTGAACAAAAGCTTTTGCACTGTTCAGGAAACCCTCATTGAAACCTGCACATCTTGACTTTTAAATATTGGCCAACATTCTGAAAGCTTGCTGAGAGCCAATTTTTTAATTAAAAAAAACAGACCCAAATATAACAAGCTTAGACTTAGAAGGAAGAAGAATTGTATTTAGGGATAGATATCCCTCTGCAGCGAGAGATGACACTGGTTGCCCGTATCACTAGAATCACAGACTTTTGAAAACAGGTATTCAAACAGACCAGATGAAACAGGGGGAGACAAATCTCTAACTTGTGCTGAGCCAGGCAGATGGCTCTGTACTAGCCTTTCACACCACAGTATTAGCTCTTCAGGATACTTGATCATTTTTCTTTCCCTGCTTTATAATTTCTTTCATGAAGAAATCCTTAGTGACTTGCAATTTCTGATCTTCTTGAAAAAAGAATTTTCTCAACCAAAGTTCAGAAGGACTCAAAGGAAGCTGCACTGTACTTATTGATAAAGCAGATGGTGCATCTTTTAAAGGTCTTTCACCTGCATTTAGACTTAACTTTCGAAAACTTCTTGTAATTAACTTCTTGTAATTCTTTCTGATGATGTTAATTTAATAACTAGAACAGGAATTTAAAATTAAAAGATTATTTCTAAACCCTAATACAAAGACTGTTAATATAAAAAGAGGCTTCTCTCACTTTGGTTTGCAGTTTTTTCATCTACTTTTAATAACTGAAAGGTTAACAGGGCAACAGCATGTTGCTGGAATTTGGGTGTAGGGAGCAAAAATGTGTTCATCTAAGTCATCTAAGAAAATAAGAGTCTTTTTCATTTAAGAAAGATGTACCCAAACCCCAGAAAAACAAGCCTAGAAGTTGTGCTCACCTATCACCTCACTCTACAGGTGTTTCTGATTTGTACTGCCTCCATGGTCTAGAGTTGCCTTTTTGTTTCTGCTCACCAGTCTTGACCATTGACATAGTTAACTTTCCCCTCTGATTACACCAATATCTCGTTTTCTTTCCTACATTCACCACTAAAGCGTGTGATCTGCAGAGTCACAGACTCCGAGCACTTTTGCATTGCTTTTCCAGTGCTGCAGAGCTAATAGCCTTTTCTTCAGAGTTTAATCCACAGCATCAGAGCGGCAGAGAGGCAGCAGTTCCTGACAACCTTCTGTCCCTGCTGCACTGGCTGCCTCCTCCCCAAATCAAAACTACAAAAACACAGAAAATCTATTTACGGTAAAAGACCAACCATATAAATGGTTAAAAAAATGCTGCACCAGATGCATTCTTGCAGAGTTGCAGCTCTAAGCATCTAGGGGAAAAATAATTGTCTTGGTGCTGCCTGAAAAACTGTTTTTTCTTTTTCTACAGATCTGCTGCTTTATGATATAACGGTATACAAAAAAAATCCTGCTTTCTGTTGTATGTGTATTACAGATAACACTGCTGAAATCTGGATTTGCACCCAGACAGACAGAGATTAGAGGCTAAGGAATATGCAATTCTTCCAAATATCATCTTCCAAACACCATCCTCCTAGATTGGAGCACATTCCGATAGATTGGTTTCATTTTTTTGGCCTAAGTTACCAGAAAAGCAAAGCCATAGAACTATGAAAATTCACTAGTAAAGGTCTTTTGTACACCAAAGTAAGATCCTTTTCGGCTGCGTCAGACCTGTTTTACTAAAAATACCTAAATTATACAACAGCACAGATACCAGAGCTCATCCTCTCTAGTTGTTGCTTGCAAACTGTACGGGTTGTATTTGAAGCTGTATAGACATTAGGAAATGTGATGATGCTTAGCTGCTTACAGAATGGGAACTGATTTGGTCAGAATAATGGCTTTACTAATGAGTATGATGCTTCCTTGACTCTGTAAGTGGCATCAGAACAAAAAAAACAGAATATATTTGCATAGATCATCCAGTGTTTACAAGCAAGGAGCAGATGCATTGTTCAGGCCAAGTGCAGGAGTTCTTTTAAAACTTCTTTTTACCTGAACTACCTGTAGAGAAGCACTGGCTTTCCAGAAGCACTGCAAGCTTTTATCTGCCTATAGCTCATTATTCCCTCTTAACATTTATACAATCTCATGGCTCGCTCTGACTCAAACCTGTTTGTTAGAAGATGAATCAGATGCTAAGATATGTCTTTAAGGGCATATCATTTCTGAGGTTAACCAGGTAGCATATTTACACTAGTATCTCCCAGCTACATAAAACCTGGCACATTTTCAATTGCATTTTATCTAGAAGCAAACACAAGCTCCCTGGCACATTCCCCTTCTGAAGCAATTCCTCTCTTGATGAATGAAGCACCTCTTGTTCTTAGGTTTCCCCACTTTCTGACTCTACCACAATATAGTCTCTTTTCACACCATAACTTCCTCCCCAGGACATCCTGTTCAGAGCCATTCTGCGAAATTCAGTCCCACATTTATGTCCCTTCATTACCTCTGGCACAGCATTTGCCATCCCTTGCTGCTCGCCTTATCAATCAGTACAAGAGCCAAATTCTCCTTTCCTCCCAAGGACTGACAGCAGGATACAGTCTTTAATCCAGGTGCCGGAGTTTTCAAGCATTTCACTAGCTGTTAACGATGATATGAAAACCAGGTGTGAATTCCATCATCTTAAATGAGCAGTGGCAGCTTTGTGTGACATTAAGATTTTACCCCATTTAAGAAAAACAATTTACTTGTACAGACTATTGGACATCAATTTCATTAACCCAGAACAACTTCTAAAAAAACAAGATAATATATTAAAACGGGTTTTTCTACATGCAAAATCTATGAAAATCTATGAAATTTACACTAAAGCTTGCACTTACTATTCAGTACTGTAAAATAATTTCCACTTGGCTGACATCAAGACACGGCGAAATATAAATCACTGAAATAGTTGATGTCCCCAGATAAGTACCTGGAAATAGAGTTTCCTAAAGTGACTGCCTCTTTTGACACATGGAATCCTGGCATAGGAATCAAGAATTTTTCCTTTCTTCAGTATTTTTTCTTCTCTTCCGTGTATTTCTATTATTAATTTATTCAAAACTAAAATATAACCTAAAACAGAAGAACTTTCACTTTTTCCCCTAATCTATGAACAAAGAATACATGTAAGTTTTTGTAGCCCTTGGGTCTTAAAAATCACGGAGAACTTGCTAAATGATAAACCAATCCTACTCAAAAGAAAACTTCCTTCATTTCACAGAATCACTTTCCATAATTTCTCTGGGATCTAATCTATTTAGCTCAGTTTTAATTAGAAGACATTTTATTAGCTAAGTTAGTCATTTTGTGTGTGTTAATTTACCCCAATCATCTTCAGGAGACAGTTTGAAAAAAAACTGTAAGAAATAAAAAACTCTTAAATAAGAAATAGTATCTAATGATTCCTTGTAAATAAATGTAAAATAGCAATTTGCATGAATGGATGTTAAAAGAGAAACTGATTTATGTGTATGCAAAGTTTAGTCTCCCATTCAGTGAAGACACACCAAGCCCAATATAAGGACTGCACTTACTTGCTAAACAGAGTCTTAAAAATTACCCATAGAATGAACTTGTTTTTGAAAAAAAAAGAACAAAGGCAAAGCAAGAATAAATTATCAAAATCAATGTTTTGAATTTGAAACTGTAAAGCTGATTCAGATTGCTTATTTAAGTCATTTTTATTTCAATCACTCTACTTAGAGTTGCAAATATTTTTTCTTCGCACGTTTCCCAGATGCTGGGAGAAAAAATTAATAATGCCAGAAACCACAGCTGGGGCACTAAGAAGAAAGAAATTAGGCCAAAAATGTAGAATTCATATTTATATCTTACTGTGCCTTTGCCCATAAACACTTATTTCCATAAAAACTGTTTAAATTGATCTTCTGGGAGAATAGTTGCATTTTAATTGAACTCTTAAAATGTTAAAAGATACAGAGTAAAAAAAAGTCTTTTCCTGTTTTCTCAGATTTGGTAGCCTATTACACCATCACTTTCTGGAATCTGAACCCTTCACTGAACATCTTCATCCTGTGATACAATACCTACTTCCTCAGTTCTTAAATGCAGTGTTACCTCAGCTGGCTCTGTGAGATATCACCAGATTTGCATGTTAACGAGAAAAGGGACATCCCGCACTTGGTGTAGTCGCTATTACAACAGCAGGACATAGCTGGTCTTCTGGCTCTTTGACTGAGGGAATTAAACAACATAAAAGAAAATAAAAAAAAGAAGAGACTCACTTTTGTAACAAGGGCTATTTGTTCCATGTTTCAGGCTAACTGCACCCTCCTATCACCAGGACAGTACCTGAGAGGTAAGAAGGGAGAGGAAGGGTGATAGCTTAAGCAGCTGCCACATGAGCAAAGATAACACGCAGGTTGCTGCAGGGAAGCACTGAGAGAGGCTTCCTCGGCGTTTCTCATCTTCCTCGGCATTGCTCACCTTCCCCAGCATTGATCACTTTCCTTGGCATCTCCTTCTTCAGCCCCAGCAGCCTGGTGCCTCGTCAAACTGGGCCAAGGGATGGGTCCTGGAGCCCTTGGGAGCAGAGAACTTGAGCTGCTCCTGTGACTCGGGAGAGGTAAAATAGGAGATGTGTCCTGAAAAACACACCGTATTTTTGGCTATGCCAGAAATAAAATCTACGTCACTTGGCAATACACACCTGGAATCCCAAGATCTTGCTCTCCAGCAAGGACTTAGCTTCCACCTTCTCATGTTTCCCCTTGGCAGGAAGCCTGTCCCAGGTCCACCTGCATGGAGCAGGTCCCAGAGAGATGACAGAGAGAGGTCACCTGCTGGCCAGGAGACACTTATGAGGTCTAGTCCCTGCTTACCATTTCCCTCCTTGCTATGAGGAGCTGTAAAGGCAAGAATATGGGCATGGACTTCTGCAGCTCATATGGTCGGTTGGAGGTTCAGCACTTTAGGCAACGTGGGTCTGGAGAACCCTGCCAGCGCAGGAGGCACTGGAGAGCCTACGGAGCCTTGGATGGCACCAACACAACGTCTACCTCCTGCAGCACTCACAGATCCCATGGGAGCCCTGTGGAAACAGCAGTCCCTCCACAGGGCCCTCACAGGACAGGCCATGGAAACCTTTGCCCTAACAGCACAGCCCCAGTTCAATGCCTGACTGTCTTTCCCATTTTGATAAACTTCCCACATGCAATGCCTTGAATACAGCAATGAAACCATAAAACAAGAATACAGGTACCAGAGCTTTATTAGATGTTTCACTGGATACAAAGAAACTGGATTTTTATTACTTTTTTATACATTAAATACGCATTCTGGTCATAAAAATTCACATTTGTTATACAGAACTGTAGGCATGTTTTTACACAACATTTATTAAAGTACCATTGAACAGATCCTAAAAAGAGAAGGTGCAGCTCTGTGAACCTTTGTGGGCACAACACACAGGGAGCTCAACATCCTCAGTGCTACATATCTATCCTTCCCACAGAAATAGAGTAAAGTCATTTAAATGCATTAATGTTTGGAATAATAAGGCTTCTGTACAGAGAACCTGAACAGGATCAGGAGGCAGTGCAGCAATAATATCGTAATCATCACCTCTTGTAATTGCAAAACCACTCATGACTGAGGAAGTCAAAAACTTATCATCTGTGCTGACAAGACCAGCTATTTCTTCTTTTAAGTTATATTTTTAAGTATGCATTCTTGCTTTCAGTAACAATAATTACACATTACACTCAGGATTCTGCTTTAAGGATGCCCGCTTCATAGCCAGTTTTGCCAGTTTTCAACCTGACCAAATAAATAAACAAATAAACAATTTGCCAGTTTCAAGTATTTCAGCTACTCTAGAAATCTTTGCAAATCAAATTGGCTTTGTTGGGACCCGAAACAGAGGGAACAGACTATAACACATCATTACACTACAGAAAAGTAGCCTAAGTGAATTGCCCTTTCTCCATGAAAAGCATTTATTGGCTTATCATCCAATCCACTTCTAACATGGAATGAGAATACTTGCAACTAAATTCTCCTCAGCAAGGACAAAGGAAGCATGTGTACACAACTTGGAGTATGGAGGTTAAGCATCCTAGGACATCAGATGAGGGAGTCTGCCCCCATTTGCTAGCTCTGTATTCAAGATCGTCTTACACATAAGTTATAGATTTTGTAGATGGTTTGCTGAAGTATAGTGTGATCAAACTAACAATATTTTGAGCACAGTGTTGCTCACACCTCGCAGTGAAGGGATGAGTAGGCAGCAGCACAGACTGTGATAAGGAGTTAAAGGAGAACAGTGGGCAGATGTTGTATTTTAACTAGACAAAGACAATAGAACAGCGTGTGAAATCGCACTTCTCTTTACCCTGAACTGCTGCTCACGTGGGTCTGCCTGAAGCCAACCTTACCTAAAAACAGGCATGCTCTTAGGGCAGGCATGCTCTATGCAACCTTGTCCAACAGGTACGAGGTTATCTCTTCCCATGTTCTGTATTTCTTTCCTAGTTACCTTTGTCATCAAGCAGAGGCATCTCACTTGCACACCACGAGAGGAGAGCCAGGTCTGGCTGTGAGAAAGGTAGAGGGGTCACATCTCTAGGCAGTGCAGAGCACTAAGTCCTGCCAGCCCCTGAGAAATTATTACTTATATATACATATATTTATTTTTTAATTAAATCATCCACGTCTCCTTAAAGCAGAATGCTAGTGTCCAGGCCATTAAACCTCAGCTACACCTGATTCCTATCTAAAAAAGAACCTGGATTGGAACAGAGTTCAGAGCTTTCCCTGCAAGCTCCCAGCTGCGCTGCAGCATGGGGCACAAGCGGTATTGCATAGTGTCCAAGCACTTCTACAAAGCCAGGGTACCATGCCCTTAGTGTCACAATTGTATCTTCATAGAGGAATTTTAGGCCCTTCATTACATAAACACAGTTCCCACTGGCGTCAAAATAGGTTGTGTGGACACAGAACTAACTTCTCCTGTATCACACAGAAAACCAGGTCTTTATTGACACGTACAGTCAAGGTAGTTCATTGTACAAATACATTGTTCTTATCAATATATAAATGAGCTTCAAATAAGATCAAATTTAACTTCTTACTGCCAAAAGGCAGCTGTATGAACAATCTTCAGTCGTGTTTGAAATCTGAATTCATAATTATGGGATTTAAACAAGATTATGTGAATGCATTAAGGCAGGTTACATAACTGCCCTTTTCCTTTAGGATTAATTATTATTTCTTCATACATTATAGACAATCCATACTCCCATACATACACACACACCTACAAAACAGCAGCACAGTAAAAACTAAATAGATCACTGAACTCCAACAAACTTGTACATACTATACAGCATATTTTAACCTCATCATTGGGTAAACATATACAATTCAGAACAATGCTGACTCTATGTAACACAGAAGCTACCACTGAGATATGGCAAATACATCATATACACTATTAGCTTTTGCTTCACTGAAAAGGAATTTGGAAGTTTAAAATGGTGTTAACTGAACTCTTGATATCATCCAATAACCTATTCATTTACTAATGCCTAATGCTCCATACACTACATTCAAAACAAATAGCACTGGAGCTATGTTTTCAGGGCACTCTGCTTTTTTTTTTTAATGTTTCTCAGTTAATATTCAAATTTTTAATTGCTTTTGCAACACAGTGACTATCTGCTCCCTCTCACTCCAGCATAAACCTTCAGTAACTGCTTTGAAGTTAGTGAAAATGGTCTAGATTTCCATCAGTGTGACAGAAAGTCTTCGCTCAGCACACAGGATCACACACTGCCTCTCACACACCCAGGCATATACAGACACACATATATATACTTTAAAAGAATGGCTTGAAATAGCAGGACCTACAAAACTACCAGTATAACCAAGAGCAAATAAATTTAAATAACCCTCTGATTTTAAAATTAGGTTCCTTCAGCCTGAACTTTTACCTTCACGTAGAAGGTGGGAAATGGGACTTCTGGGGACAGATGCTATTTTGGTTCAATTCAGTGTAAGTTGATTAGAATCAAAGATTATGGAAGAGACTCTGAGCTTACATAAATCGAAATATGGAGCCATACAGATTTATAGCAGCTAAGAATTTACTACCTTTATATTGTGCAATGCAGTTTAAGATTAAGTATAAGATTACACAAAATGGATAGGAAGAAGTATTTTTCCTCTGAGCAATTGATTACAATAATCTGTTTTTTCATACAGGATTCCTTATAATACATCTGTAGGAACCTTCCCAAAGGAATCAAGGTTGGATATTTAATCTGACCCAGTCTTGCAGACTAGTTGGTCAAGCACATTTCTTAATGAAATCAATGAGAGTTTTAGCTGCATAGGGATGACAAACTGGGGCTCTAGAATGGCCCAGTTGTGCTGCATAGTCCTTTCTGTCCTGCTCTTTTCTGGCAAAATTTCCCAGATTGTGTCAACTGGGAGCACACTCTACTAGGATAGTTCAATTATAGTTTTGGTGTCTCGAGACGAGACTGCCAGAAAAGTGTAGATAAACCTCTCATCATAGGTTTTTCTTTATTTTATTTTTAGTAATTAAGGCAGTAAGGAGTAATTTTCTTTACCTGTCTTCTATAATAAATTGCTGTGCTTCTCCAACAGAAAGGAGACTGACAGCTAAATAAAAATATCATTTTTTCTAAGCATTTTCTTAACATTTTTCCTTATTTTTTTCCCCCGTTAATGGAGAAACTATATGATTTTTCTACTATCCTTCTTCATAGAGGATTTGTTTTTGCTTTTATTTTCCAGCACCTAAATGACAATTAGAATACAGCTGATACTAAGCAAACATTCCAAAACAATGCCAATAAGCTCAAGATATGAGATAGCATTTTAGATATATTTATACACGGGCACAAATATACACACATTTCTGTTAAATACAGCAAAACATTTGCTTTGAGCACACTTTTGTGTAAGTGAAAAGCTTGATGTCTGGTGTGTGCTTGAGCCAAGGTTTCGAGGAGGAACTCTGTGTTGCTGATCTCGGATTCAGCAGAATTTCGATCAGAATCCAAAATTAGAAACCATTTTTCCCCACACATTTTCAGTAATATTCAGACTATTTTGACATATTATAAGGAACTTAAATGTTTTGACTGCATTTAAGTAACTGAAGAATGACAGGAGAACCTGACAGCAAATAAAGCCAGCTAAGAATGAAAAGATCTTTTCGTGCCACATCTCTAGAAATAAGCAAACATTTTCACAGATACCCATATAGAATAAAATGTACTGCTTCAGGAACTGTACAAAATACACAAGTTTCCGGTTTGCACATAGAGAACATATGCTCATGATTTGTTTTGTGTGCCCATTACATGAATTTTCCTTGGACATAACATGGCAACTGAAAATAAAGTGCATCACTCCCTTCAGACTCTCCCCCCCCAGTATTTTGCTTTGTGGGGGGTGAAAGCACCAAATCCCAGCCTTTTTCAATGCAAAGCTCCAGTGTGATTAGGTAAATTTTGGAGTCACTTTGAGTCAAGTTTTTAATGCTGTAGAAAACGTAACTGGCAACTGGCTTGGATCACAGATTTCGCTGAGGATGACTCTTACAGTCCTAAGCTCTATGTTCACGCACAAAAAAAAACAAACACAAAAAAAAAACTTCTAATGAAGGGGGCATCATAGCTTTGTAACACTTGCACTTTTTTCTCTAACCAAACTTAGAATATTGTCTACAGCCAGAGTACTAGTAAGCAAGTGTGCGTGGACCTCTTTGTAACACATACATACCTCTAAATATCTTTCTAGTTTACGCACATACATACACCTGCACACTCTTTCCAAGGCACACTCTTTGTTTAAAATAGGAGCAAGTGTTTATTTTATTCCACTTCTACATAAACTTTTTTTTAAAAAAAGCTACAAAAAGAAAAAGAAATAAGAAAAGCTCGACTCTTTGATGAGACCATTTTTGTCTTTCCATGATCTGGAGCTCTTTGAGTTGGCAGTCCTTAATGACTGATGGAAAACAGCAAGGGATCACAGCATATTCTCTCTCTCACTCAAGAAAGAGTTCTCATAGTATCAATGCAACCTGACCTCAGTCTTGTCCCATGAAGTCCTGCAATATTTCAGGGAGCATTTTCCTTGTAAGACCTTATAGTCTCACTTTCCATAAATGAAATATTTAGCTTTCAGAGACTGTGTGCATACACATTGATATATCAAAGATATGACTGTATTGTATCCAGTTAGGGGTCATACAGTGGCAATGCTCTCATTTTACAGCTCACTACGTTTTCCATATATTTGAGTTTTTGTGTTTCATCAAAAGTAATGTGAAAGAAATTGTCACCAGAACAGTGCCATGCAGTATTTCCAGGTGTTTTCAATCATTTGATAAAGTCTATTATTTCTCATGAACAACATAAGGACTCTATTTAATATTGTTAGCTGGACACTGTATCACTCCACTCTTTAGTAATTTTTCACTAATGAAATTGGCACTGATTTTTTCTTTGTAATCAGTATAGTTCATAGCTGCCTTCAAGAGAAGCTCAGGCTATACTATACTTTTTGTTTTGAAGTGTGCTGTTAATCCTGTTGAACACACATTTCCAATGTAAGACCAAGTCCTGACCCTTACAGAGCACACAGATCTCAAGTCACATTCAACAGAGGAAAAATTCCTATTAAATGCATTGCACATAGGATCAGACTCATGTAAGATTAATCCTAACAGGGTGGTGCTCCAAGCCAGGCCTGACTTTATTCCTGCTGAAACCACATAAAACATGCAATGGCAGCACTTGGCACAGAGTTAGGCTAGCCATTTGTAACTGCTGACTTTACACAGGGCAGAGACATTAGAAAACCCCACTGCAAGAATGAAAAGCAAGCAGGATTTAGTCTGTGCAAGCTACATAATACATCATGTGTACTGTCCACTGATTATGCATATGTTGGAGGTGTTACTTTTTATTTATTTCACAAAGGTATTGAAACCTGCTGCTCATTGATAAATACAATCAGTTACACCACCTGACGGATGAAGTGTAGCAACTCAAAATTTTAGGGCTACATATACTGTCCTTAAATTCCCAGGGTGATGCTCACACCTATGGGAATTCTGCTGTGGGCAGAGAGAGGGCAGCACACATCTCACTGCTCTGAATGCTGCAAATTTCTTGGCACTGTTCATAATCGTAGAAGACATACGAATCACATTTGGTACCTCATGGAAAACATGTAAGTGGCCTTCTTTTATCAAACACTGTAAACATGTTTAGTTTTGCTCTTTACCTGAAACACAAATGTAAAAAATGATCATAATTGATTAAAACATTTTCCCTTTGCCCACCCACTAAAGCCCTAAACACACCAGTGCTATAGGAAGATCAGTGTTTTACATGATAAGTCATTAAAATGCAATTTCTCTTTTAATTTTAAATAATGCAACAACAAACATATAATACTATCAAGTAGTGTCATCTTCACCTTCATCCAGGGCATAGTTGAGGTTTATGACTGTGCTGATAAAGTCACCAAGTTCTACAAAATCTGCTGTGATAATATTTACACCACTTTCTCCTGGTTTTTGAGTTCGGACCCACTGCATCATTGCAGGAAGAGCTCTAAGGAGAAAAAAGATACAATAATTACTCATCTGCAGTGAGACAAATGCATTGAGATTTACCAGTGGTGACCTTATGTTATCTTACTTGGTTTCTAAGAGAAACAAGTACAGAAGGACACAAGTTACTACCAGTACTTTTGAAAATCCTATTCTTTATAATTCTCAATCTCTATGGGAAGAACATGTTGGTTGTATGACCTTTGTGTTATACTTTACTATTGAGAAGCTGAAATACAATCTCACAGTGATTGCTGATCTTGTTAAAACAATGGCAATGGAATGGACCAGATATCTTTTCACTATCATCCAACCATATCATTTCAAGAGAATTATTTCAGGAAATCACAAAGAATTCAAGCTATTTGTAAAGCAGATTTGTTGCATTCTAAGAAAGACTGAAAAATCTTTTTTAGAGACACTCGAGCAACTATGATTTCTACCATATAAACACAGCAGATGCTGAATATAATCTTTCCCAGGATCAATACCCCAGGCTTGAATTATGTTTCTTCATAAAACACTGATTAGTAATTGAAATCAAAAACACAGTCAAGTTGATTCTTTTCTAAAATAGCATCTTTTTATCATATCAGACTTCCAGCAATAATGGAGTATATTTGGCATACTGCATTGGCATGTACACTAGCTGGTGTCTGCCTGTTTGGGTTTGTGAATATAAAAAAAAAAATCTTTTGAATACCATGAAAATAGAAAACAAGGTTCTAGAATCATCCATACAAGAAAAATGTACGGAAAAACAAAGGGTTCTTTAGTTCTGTAGCAGAAAGTCACAAAATAAGATACAATGTTCAGAAGACAGAAGTTCACAGAGTTCAAAGCAACATACAGATTTTTCAAAGAAAGGCTACTTCACCATTGGAACAAATTCTCGAAGACTGTGATAAATTCTGCAGCATTTGGAGTCTTTAAATCAAGCCTTGCTGTCATTTTAAAAATACACTCTAATTCAACCACAAGCTGTTGAGCTAAATGCAAGCAGCTATGGACTGCAGAGAAAAACAGTCAGGTTAGATCCATAGACGAGGCTAGAATCATAGACTTCCTTTGCCCTAAAACCTGTAAATCTGTGATTTGAAAGTTTGAAAAATCCACCTTGCTTTCACATAAAAAGATATTGCTGAACCTTTGAGAAAGTCACAAGGGTGAACTTGTAAGACTGCAGCATTTTCCTTTGTCTTCAATACCTTATTTAAACACAAAGAGTTTCAGGTTTAGGGATGAACTGACTGACTGTAGACAGATACAAATTCTTCCTTCCATTTTCTACATAAGTTGATACCTTGATATTTTACTCCCCCTTGAGACATGATTATTTTCTTTGGTGTCCTCTATTTGCTCTCCATCTGATTCTGATGCATTTCTTTCTTTGGAGAGTTTGCTCTCCACACATTTAACCGTATACATTGAAATACTGTTGTCTTTTTCTACTGTGTTCTTACTAATCTAATATTTAACAAGGATAGTCATGCCCTTGCCATGGTATTTTAAACTTAGTGTGCCCTGCCATGGAACTCTCCAAATAGTCTCAGTTGATAAAAACAGAACTTAGTTGTGTCCAAACAGAACTCCAAGCATAAATTGCTAGATGGAGTCACAGAGATCTTTTGCTCAAGAGAGCATTCAATGATAAGAGGCAAGTGAATCAGATTATCCAACAAAAAGCTTATTTACATAGCAAAGAACAAGAGAACAGCTCTGTAAAAATATAAATACATGAATAAAAGAATCCACTGACCTCAAGGATTTGGTTAGGCTATGCAACTCTGCTTCGGACAAAGATTTACAATTAAATAAATAGAAATACACCATACACATCTTCCTTCCACAGTGCCATCTTGAAAGTCAGTCGGTATCTGTGACTTTAAGATACCACAGATTGCTCAGTTTCAGTACAAGTATCTCACACACACTAACAGTCATTATTAGAATAAGCCTACTTTAATGATCCCCAGGGTGTATTTGTGATAGCAGCACAAACCTTGTTCACCCTTCCTTGTAATTTCCAGTCTCTGCATGCTCCAAACCAGTAACTGTTCTCATTAAGTGTTTTAGTCAGCAGAACACAGACCATGCTGTGTGACAGCCACCTACATGACTCTGTGCTCACAGAAACCCAGTAGAAACCATGCTGTTAATGAATATTCTTGCAATTTTGATAAACACGACTTTGTGCATGAGCATATGTAAGCCTCTCAGTCTGTAAACTCAGACAAGCAGAGGATCCTGACAGCACCACTTTCTAGTGATCTCCTAGGCAGGTCTGGGCTCTCCTGGGGGGTGCCCGATGTCCACATTTAAGGGCCTTCCTGGGGATTTGGCACCAAGGGGTTTCATTGACTCCAGAATAGCTGACATTTCAGCTCAGGTAGACAGCCAAAGCTAGTGATTTCTTCTTTTATGTGAAAGTAATTCTGCAAAATTACAGTGGTGTAGTCATCCTGTAACTACATCCACAACAGCATTGTGCTGGTATAACTAGTTTTCATAATAAAAGAGCATCACACTGGTGATAATAACAGTGATGCCATTTTTGGAATTGCACTTAGGGCAAGCTCCAGGTCTCCTTATGGCACTGAGCAATCTTAAGCCTTCTAGCCCTCCCATGCCCTAGCTGACTTTGCTGTAAAGTGATGTGAGGAAAGCATGATGAGTTAATCAGAAACGCTTCTTGCCTCAGAGATGTGTTGGGAGATTTCATTACTGTGAATAAATGTTCTGAAGTGCATAATAGATGAAAAGTACTATGTTAGCATGAGTGGCACAAATTAACAGCCAGGCAGCTGAAAAATCTGACATATGCAGTATACTGTGAGGCCTTTAAAAATTATTTATGTCTGTTCTATCCCACAGCTGCAGAACCCAGTCATTGCAATGGAAGTGCACGCCAGG
>JAUBOD010000667.1:3445535-3486947 GCA_032353885.1 Nothura maculosa
CCCCTAATGAGTAAAGTGCAGCAGCAGGGAATGAATTTTTACTGCCCGTGGCTACCAGGTAACCTGTAAATTATGCTAAAGCCATCTGTACTATTAACACATGACTATGTACACCAAAATTCCACCACTGCTTTCTGTGTCTTTATCATACTTTTAAAAGCAGGAAAACACAACAGTTTCTCTCTGACCTGCAGAAGGGAGAAAGCTTGAGTTGCTTTCTGTCGGACTTGTGCCGTTTTGAACACTACTGAGGCAGAAGCTCAGACAGACTGCAGCTTAGGGTTCATCCTGCTTTGCTTTCTGGCAACTTCAGGAGCTCACAACGTACTATGAACACATCTCGAAAGCTGTAACTGCCCCTCCAGCAGCCCCAGCTCTGACCACAGCTTCCCAGCACGATGCTGTGCCCAGGTACCAGCTCCCCTCGCCTGGCAGAGGAGCTGCAGGGACCGGGCTGCAGGCACCACCCTCTCCTGCTCGCACGTGCTCTCTATACAACCCATTATTTCCTTCCCTTCCGAAACACACAACGTAAGGGTTCTCCCCTTTGCTAACTGGCACTAATACACCAGCCCAACGTCATAGTTTCTGTGGTGGAAAATTTTGTGAAAAACTGAGACAAAAAAGACTAAAAATGCTGTGATTATCAAGCAGGTGGGGGAGAAAAAAATGATAAAAATCAAATGCTGTCTTGAAAACTTAATAAACTGCAATGAGTTCATTCCAGGATCAGAATCCACCAGTGCCTTCAAAATCAAGCAGCACTCAGGGATACTGTGGTGCCCGACATAGCTGCCTGAAATGCAGCCCAAACTGAGACAAGTGTAAGGTTACATGACAGTAAAAGATATGAGAACTGCATGCAATAACTACAGGTTAACATCGACCTCAAGAGCATCATCTCACATGCTGGTTGCATGACTAAAGAAAATCTTGTTTGGTTTAAGACCTTCTTAATCTGCACGCCCAGCCTCCATTCTGATGGACAAAAAAAATAATTCCTTCCCTTGACAGTATGTGAGGCAGTAAAGAAATGAAATTACAGCAATTCAACAGTTTTCCAAGATGTCATCTAGGGCTAACTCACACATTATCTTAAGAATCTCATGAGAGATGGCAGCTTTATTGAAGCCCTGCTTCTTGGAATTACACTACACAAGAACCCTGCATTTTTAGAAAGGAAAGAAAAAAAAAAAAAAAGAAAAAAAAGTCAGGTTATGGATACAAGCCAGAAGGGAAGATGAAACCTAAATAGAAAAAAAAAGCCTCCAAATTAATTATTGTTAATTTTTTTTTTCATTTCTACCCAAGTTTTTCAAAATGTATTACAAAAAAAAAAAAGAAATAAATGTAATTTTAGCCTCAGAATGTTTCTTTAAGCTTTGACATAACAGAGAACACCACAGAACAGTATAAAAGCATTATAGTTGGCACAGCTGTGCTCAATATTCACATTCAAAGAAAAAGTAATTAGAAATACAAACGACTTAATTCTTCTTTTACAAATGACAGAAGAAAACAAAAGCACATCTATATAAGCAGAATTGACTTCACTGTTAAATAGAAATAAATTCTTATAATAGTTTTGGTCATCTACATGGCAAATTCAATAGAAAACTGCAATTCTGATGACAAGGAGGAGCCCTTAATGTGGACACCATCCAGAGGCTCCATGTGCAGCAGCCTTAGACATAATTGGACTCTAAGGTGCTGTGCAAGACAAAGGATCCCAGAACTTGCTGTCACTCCAGGCTTGTCTCCTCACACTAAACTTCTGCCCCTAAACTTGACATGAGCTAAGGTCACGCTAAGGTTTTACTTCACATTACCCTATTCTCCCTCAACCCCATCCATATCCCCAAACCTCTCATCAAAATTTGTCAGTGATACAAAACTGGGGCTAGCTAGCTGGGAATGATACCAATTGAGGTTCAAAGCATGGCAGTGGGAAAGGCTGTGTGCTGTGCAGTAGTAATACAAGAGAAATAGCTGGTTTGCTGAACAAGCTGTTTTTTTTACTGCTGTATGTCCAGGGGATGGGTAGCAGACGGTCTCATTCTGCAAGGGCATGAAGCCACTTTCTGAAAGCCTAGTGATAAGCAAGCAGGAGCAAAGATCATACGCGAAAATACAAGTTCTTTGGTAGGAATTTACAACAAAAATAGGAATCGATTGCTCATTTTGATCTGCAATGAAGTTAGAACCAGAACACCAGCCATGCAAGTAAAAGGAGTCGAGGGTTTCTCCATCAGACTCAGACAAGAGCTTCATTTTCTTCCTGGAGTTGCTAAATGACTGGGACCTCCCCACAAGTCTCCTGCTGAGGAGTTCTGAGGACACCAGGTGCTGAGCTGCCTGGTTACTCCCAATTCATCCTTCTGCCCATTGCTCCCAAGCTTTGCCCCTCGTTGTGCAACTCAAATTCTGCAGCATCAAAAATGTGAATGATGCAAGAAAGAAGAGAGATATGAAAAGGTACCAAATATAAAAAGGTTGTGGATAGAGGACATGACCAAACTGGACGTGAAGAACATTGAAAAAGGGCCTACTGCTAAAGAGGAGAAGATTTTTTTTTTTTTAAAAAAAAAAAACCCTATTTAATTGTACTCATAATCTTGGAATACAGCTCAGTTAGGAAGAGATTCTGAAAAGCCTCTTCTTAGTAACAGGAAACAAGAACAAAAGGTATCTACTGTGATCACAGAGAGCTGAACAATTAGCTGGAAGGCAGAGTTTACTTTGGAAACTTCTGACCACCAGCAGTATTAGTCCACAGTATGGCCTGGAACAGAATTTCACACCTGGTTGCCCAGTTTCCCCTGAAACAGATACTGCAATATATCTAAATGACCTAATTAAATAGATAAAACATGTATATTCCCAGTCCAACAGGGTAGCAAAATTAATGTTTTCTTCTAACTACCTGCAGATGCCTCAGAATTAAAAATCTCACCTATACTCAATTTTTTTGCTACAGAATACAAATTAAAGCAATTTCCATTTCTTTTCTGATAAAACTGCTTTAAGTGGTTTAATTTTTTGTTCCATCAGGTGCAGCTAAAGTTAGGGCCTTCAGTGGCAGACAGTAGACCACTAGTCCAAATAAACATAACTGCATACAGCTGTTTACCATATCTTGCTTGGTATTTCCACAGTACACTATTTATATATACATGTACTACAGAGGAATTCACAGTTTGGAGTTGGAAGAAACATCTCTTAGCAAGGAAAATAAGCAGATTCAAACTCAGATGCCTTCCCAGAGAAAGTCACAGTAAAGAGGTGGGTCTTACAACATTTCCAGGAAGTTCATGCATTCGGATTTTTTTTTTATTGAATGTGGAAACACGTTTCGGTTCTGAAACATCGGCAAGTAGATCATGACAACACAATTAATCCAGCAGCACTGAAATGGTAAATTATAATGAAAACTATAATTTAAAAGAGCCAAAAAAAACCCAAAAGTACAAGTCCATAGTCATTTTTCATCATTTCTGCTATCTGGACAGTAATAAGCAGCAGAAAATAAAATAAAAACTTTGGGCTTTATATTCAAGTAATAGAAATTGGAAAAATTGGAAATAAACCAGTTTTTGATTTGAACAATGTCATGAATGAAAAAATATGAGCAAGTGACCAAAATAATACAGGACCAGTTTTTCAGTTAATTAAAAATTAAATGTCTCATTACTATTCAGCTTAGCCAATATTCTTTTCCAATTTTTTGCTTTAAATTTAAATTGTTTTAAATGAGATGTCAATTTAAAAGAGCATTATTTTGAAATTGTCAAAACATTTCAATATTTCTAAAACATTAAGTTAGAAAACAACAAGATGAAGTGTTTTCCACCATATTTGCCTCAAATATAATCATTCACCAAGTTTGACCCAATTTGACAAATAGTATCAGTGCTACTTGCAAAACTGCTTTTCCAGCAAATTTCTGTTTATGGACAAAATTCTTTCCTTCTGCACATTCCTCTTCATTTGAGACACCACCTTTCTTACTTCCTGCTGTTGTTGCTTTGACTGTGCTAGCAACCACCTTCTGGTATGGACTGAACATCCTCTACTTCATTCTCCACCAGGGCTTTACATCTAAAGTTTGCTTTATCAGTTAAAGTTCTGTAAAGTGCCAGTTCTGTATCAAACAGCCAAAAAGCACTGAAGACCCTTATTACATTGCTGACCTTGCCATCTGATTTAATTTTTCTAGCTTGTGTTTAAAAAGCTTATATATATTACTAGCAAAACAAAGAACTGACCATCAGCCTCTTGGGTAGATCAAGGCAACACAGGTCTAGACCTCTGGTTCAATTAATAGTTCCCTCACAACAACTGCTTAATCCTACAATAGATGGAGAATTACCAGCTTATTAGTCCTTTGAATTTTCTGGCTTCCAACTCTGGCCTTAAACAGTAAAACCAGCTGTGCTAGCCAGCTGGGTCCAGACGGAGAATCCTCCTGAACAGTGTCCAGGCCATTGGTGCAACCCTCTGCGAGGCACGGAGCAGGTGTAGCTCACCCTCAGCCAGTCTCATCTCTTCTGCCTACTTTCCTCACAACTCAATATTAACCATCCCTAAGCATTCATATGGTAAACAGTGTCATAGGTATGCCAAATACAGTATCCAGGGAATATCAGACTCTCATTGCTCTTTTCACAAAGAGAAATGCTTGTTTTGGTACAGCCCAAGGGACACATACCGCCCAGAGCAGCTTCCTGCCAAGGTAGCCCTGATGGTCAGAAGTTGGTGACACTCATCCCACTAACAGAGACCTGTCAGTCTCTATCTTCCCAATAGCCACTCAGACTACAAATGAAAAATACACGTGTGTTTTCTTCTTAATAACTAGGAGATGGCTTCTGATGTGTCTGAGGAGCAGAGATTGTTCCAAGGCCAGCAAAAAAGAGGTAGGTTGTTCCTTGATGTCCAGTACCTCCATCTCCAGTTATGGAGCAAAGTGTAAGACTAGGAATGTGTATGGCTGCCTTGGAAAGGCAGGCTAGCAGCCAGCCACTTAATCCTCCCTAGAAAGGCAGGCCAGAGAGCAATCTGCTAATTAATTTTATCTATTCCTCTTTCAAGAGCTAATAGAACTCATCCTCAAAGCCACCACCTTTCTTTATCCTGCTTTTTGAACTGTAAGATCTTCAAATTTCACTACTGTGATAGCAGGAAGCTCTGCTCTCACTCACCTTCAGCCCAGATTTTTCCAGTCAGTTTGTAACTCTTGTCTTGTGAGAACACTGGCCTTTAGCCTAAAATGTTCTTTTCTCTCCTTGGTATTTATTCCCCTGTGACTTTTATAGACAGTTCACATGGACTATCAGGCTTTACTGTGCCAGGATAAACAATACAAGTTCTCTCCATTACTTCTGTAATTCATTTCCTGATTATGCTAGTAGACCTTCTCCACATCAGTTCCAATTTTCATCTGCTTTCTAGAACAAAGATTATCAGAACTGTACATGATATCCAGAAAGATACTCTGCCAGTACCTTGGGCAACATTAACAGAACTACTTTTTGTGTGCATTGGCAATGCCTTAATACTTACCAAGATGATATCTGTCTTTTTTTTCCAGATGGGTTATATGGAGGGTTCAGTTTTAGCCAACTACTGGTGATACTCTATCAACTATTTTGTCTGGCTTCTCCAGCTCATGAGATCCCACATCTTCTACTACTGACAAGGTCGCTTTCTTAAAGGAATGCCACTCTCACCTTCATCATCCTGGTACTTCCAATCCTTCTCAATACCATTGCTGATTTTCAAATTCAAGTTTGGTTGATATTCTTATTTAACACTTAACCAGATACCTTACTGAAACACAAATGAGACCAATTCTCCAATAAAATTTCCATAACATTACTTGTAAAAACAAATGAAGATAGCTTGACACAATCCACCTACAGCAAAACCTCATCAGTGTTCATCTTACTTTCCATTAACCTCTGTATCATTAATTATCACTTCCTTCCAATTATGCTCTATAGTCTTGCCTTCTCCTGACAGCTTGTGGGAGCTCAAAACATTCCCCTGCCCTTTTCACATAAGGGTGTTACATTTACTACCCTGCACTCTAAATCAGCTTCGCAACTTTCACAGGTCTGCTTTATAAATGACATGCAATGGCCATGCTAGTGCTTTAGAAATTCAAGGATGGAGATTACACAGATTGCTCTCCTCTCTCATTGAATTTGTTAGAGCTTCTCAGTCTCATTTCTTATAGGGCTTTTTTTTTTTTTCCCTAAAACATCCACTCTAGTGATATCTGGAATCTCAAATAAGGCTCTAAGAGGAATTCTGACAATTCAGACATTAGTATCTCTGGCTGGAGCACACCTTGCTCTGACCTTGAGGGGGTGGAATTTTATCCAGTTATGTAAACATCATTCTGTAAAGGTTTAGGGAAAACTGTAGACAGATCATTCAGCAAAGTAAACTTGCTAAAGAACTAAAATATTACCCTTCATATTAAAGATTGGCTGTTAAAAAAAAGAAAAAACCACTATTTTCCTTATCTGCTGCATGAAAAACTTTCAAATCACATATTGAATAAGCTAAAGAGAACTTGATATGAAGATAGCCAAGATTAATACTGTTATTTCAGCAAACAAAATGCTAACAGTAATCTTTATTTATTCAGCCATAGGCAACAAAACTGAAGTGCCTGGATGATGATGGGATCAACATAACATGACTGAGAGCAAAAAACAGACCTCTCAGAAAGCTAAGTCATCTCTACCAAACTCTTCTACATGGCATGTCCCAAATGACTAACTCTACATTGCATCTACCATTACGCTGTCTGCCCGGATTTCAAATCATTTTAAAATTTAATCAGCACATTCAGACCATTTCACTCAGCCAAAAAAGTGAGGTTCAATTTTTGTATAACCTCCTCCTCCCCATCCCACTTCCAAAACCCAAAAGCAAACAAGCAAACAAAATAAAAAACAGGCTCTTAGTTTTTCTTGGAAAAAGCTGTGGAAATACATCACAGAACATTATTTAGATGGTAGTCTTTCCCTGAAGAACTCTGTCCCTCTGTAGGGTTTACTACCATTCACAGCAGATGGATTATTGCAATTATTTAATAACACTGCTATTTTACTTGACCAGTTCTATTCACCCCATAGGTACTGAGCAATTTGTTATAGCCATAAACCATGTTAAAATAGAGATTTTGAATGAGAAAAGCATCTGCAGACTGTCACTTGATCAACAATGAAGTCCATGGAATAGTAAAGGCTGGATACTTAACTGCTGAATGTTTACCATGGTCAGAAACCATACTGCTCTTCTATGAGAAACTCCAGCATTTCAAAATGTGCCTTTGTTTCAAATTAGAAAACAAACACAAAATGTTGCATTTCCCATTAAATAAAGGACAAAATTCTGTTTTTGAACACACAAAAATACATGCTTTAAATACAAAAATTAATATTGCATTGCAATCTGAAAAAATAGAATTCATAGAAATATAAAGTTAGAATGCTTTGATATAAACAATACTCTTGAAGTAAACCTCTCTCTGGAGAAAAATCTTAAAAGATGGATTCCTAAAAAAAACAGTGGACTTCAAGAAGTCTGCGAAGTACTGCACTGTTGGGAAAAAGAACACATGATTTTGTAATCGCTTGGTTGACCAAATTAAACAGACATGCACTTGGTGCTACATCTTACAAAATCAATAACTAAGACCAAAATCCTAAAGAAAGAAATAAAATATTAACTAATATACCACTGATGTGATCTCAAATCAGCTTTAAAAATAAAAATGGCCAAGATTTTTCAGGTTCCAATAATGTTTTGGAGAGTTCTTACTGGTTCTGAAAGTCACAAGTAGGGTACTCAGCAATAAAATTATGCAAGCACTAAGAATATTCAGCTAAGACAACTCATATTTCCAGGAATGGTAACTTCAGAAGCAATCTCGTATTTTATCTAGTGACAACCCCTCACTGATGAACTAGGGTTGCTATACCACAAATGAAACAAACCACATTACAGCAAAGCAGGGAAGCAGCAGACTAAAAAATGCATTTTATAGATTGTAAAAACGTAACAAAAATTGCAGAGGACATATCAACAACAAACCAAAATCTTCTAGAGTAAAGACAGGATAAATAATGTGGTAGAGAGATGCCATAGCAAAGAGGCCTTTGCCTGCTCTTTCAGAGCAACGCTGAGTTGTGCTGTATCATTCAGGGCCATCAGCAGAAGGAAAAGTAGCCACTTGCTGTGTGAGAGAGTCCCTCAGGTGGCTCATGCAATTTCTTGTGAGATGCAAGCTGAGTTGCACAACTGCAATACAGCCACGACAGCCTGCCTCCTTCTGCAGACCCTCAGCCACAAGCAGCTGGTTGGCTTCATCATGCAAGCAGCTGTATCTCATGAGGTGCAAAAAGGGCTCAGAGGAGCTTGCATTCCTCAACCTAGAACCAGTTCCAATGGAGAGCTGCTAGGTGATACAGTGCTGCCTCAGCTGAAAAATATTTTTCCAAGAAAGAAGCTACTCTAGCTGACACAGAGGAAAGGAAGCTTCTTACCAAGGTGTGACTGCTCAGTCGAATATTCATCTTTCCTACTGTAGTGTAGTTGGATAACAATTGCACTAAAATACAGTGTCAGCAGGAGAAGAAGGCAGCAGCAAACGCATAGGTGAGATGGGGCCTTTTTGACCAAACATTTTCTGGTGTGAGATTCACAACAGTTTCAAAGAGTTTTCCATGAATAGCGCTTAACAAGAGGTTTTCAGAACACTTCATTTCTAGTATCTCCATGACGTTCTTAGCTGATTTGTGTTCTTCAACTTCTTCGTTAGGATGTTAAGTAAATAGATGAAGCTGGATCCACAGTCTCACAAATGCCATGTGCTTATATTTTTCAGAGAATAAGTACAAGTCTTAAATAACACACTTTCACATTGAAACCTTTCAACAGTGACCTTCAGGATGGTCTACATAATACCTGACTGCAATCTGAAACAGTATCTCTGGAAACAAAATATTCTTTCCTTTATTTTTCCCAGTGGTAAATCACCTAAGCATTAAACACCTGTGGAAATACTCTGGTTACAGAATTCATTATTTGATCTGAATAGTGGGAACCCTTATCTTCGCAGTGCAGCAGAAGCAGAAATGAGACTTGCTGGACTGTCTACTTGTAACTATAGAAAAGAAAAAAAAATGAAAATAAAGAAAGACGAATGAAGGTGGGAGAAAGCAATGGAAGGGATGAAATAACAGTGGTCCTGAACAGAAACAGATATTTTTTCTGAAATGATAACTGTGATGATAGGCCTTGAACAACCAGTGACTCAGTTATGGTAGCTGCCCCCATACCTCCAAGAAAGATGAGAAGCCAAATACTCAGTCCTCAATTATTGCCCTATAGGCAGATAGATTTCCTCCCCACAGGCTCAATTGCCTGCTCTGTATCTTGCTTTTCTTTTTAAGTGCTAAAGGCACTGGCTGCCTAAGCTTTCTGCTTTCACCCTTGTGTCCAGCCACAAACTTTTCAAAATTCTCTCTTGAATAAAGGGCAGGAAATAAAGGAGTTGACCTCTTCTCACTTTCTTCCAGAAGGCTGTCACAAGCAGCCAAAGTAAAGCCAATTAAATGAATGAACTCTTGAGAAAAATCCTGCTCGCAGAGAAGGGAGTTTCATTTCGCACTTGGGAAACAAAACAGTGAATGAACTGTCCAAAAACATTCACTTCCTAGCTAATCAAGCAACACAAGACAATATTACACATACAATCTACTTTATTATAGCACTTACTAGCTCTGATGTGAATGGTTCTCACTGGAACACAGGATCCAGACCTCATAGTACAACAGTCCCTTATTTTACAGCATATAAATCTAAGTAGGAATGGAATAAAGGCCCACAGCTGTCCACTATCACAGGCCTACAGCAAAATTAAGGAGCCATTTCACCAAAGATGTGGTTCAGCTGCTTACCTGCCAGCACAGCAACAAGTAGTAATTGAAAGAGCCTCTGCTCTTATAACACTTATAACACAAAGCTAAGCAGGTTGTGCCACACCACTAGGATGTGAATAATGGTAAAGGTTCCTCCTTCATGCAATAGCTCAGAAAACAAATCTTCAGTGGGGAAGTGCCTGTGGCTCCTACCTGACTCTTACCAATTGGTCTGTTTTCATATCTTAATACAATTTTATGATATAATATATACTATATAGCAGTTGCTTAGTTACAAAAGCTCTCAGATCAACATTTACAGTATTAAAATATTGCTAAAGATCAAATCTCTGTGAATTATCATGCAGTGTCTTAAAGATAAGGCTGTTTTTATTATTTTCCTTACTATCCAAGAGAAATACTGAATGACATTTTACTATAATAGGTCATGCTGTGTTCAAGCAACAACACAACACATGCTATCATTATAATTATAAGCATAATCTTATTGTAATCTCACATTATATTAAGTTTATATTTTAGCCACAAAAAAAAAAAGAAAAAAAACCCTGGCAGGAATGGGAATAATGAAGCTTTTGCGTATGAGTGAAGTTGTGAAGAAAAGTTCAGAATTATGAGCTGAAACATTTCCAGACTTGCAGAACAAAAAGAAATCAACACACTCTATATATTGTATAAAATCAGTAACTTCCACAGCGATTGTGGCTCCCCAAGGAAGAATTACTAAACTCTCCATAGACATTAATGAATTCCTAAGAGGAAAATGCTATCATCTCTGTTTTAATATAAGGCAGTATGATAAACATAGCCATTTTTCTAGTACAATGCATGTTCTGCTTCGTAGAAGCAGAAGTACTCCTTCACCAAATGATGCATCACCAAGACCTTCTGCTCAGTTGCCTTCTCTGTTTACCAAGAGATTTACCTCTCTCTTGCTTTTGTACAAACATGGCAATAGGCTCCTGCTTTCTTTGTACATTATGCACCAGCACAATACTGGGTGTATGCTGCATACTTAACCGCTCAATCAGAGTGCACAGGCTATTCACTCATAAGCATTGGGACTTGTTTCATAAAATTAATTTCAGGCTTGTGTGGACCTTCAAGGAGGCTTAGATCAGTCTGGCAGTCTATTCCACAGATGGTAGGTTCACCTCCCTCCGTGATAACCATTTTCTGGTGAGAAAGTCATTTAACTCTTTCTCTCCCCTCCTAACATCAGAGATGATGCAGATGTTTTATGATATGTGCCAACACTTTCTCTCACCCACAGTTCCTGCCAGACATTTATCCTTACTCTCTTGACATACCTTTCAGACTTTATTAGTCCCGTCTTCTCCCTCCTGCCCTATCACAGCAGGACATGTAACCAGAAGTGACAGCTCTCCAGAGCGATAGATCCTAGGGTAGGATTTTTGTAACTGAGACACATTTCTACTATATCCTCAACCTTTCCAGCTTAGAAGGCTGCTTCCTCACGCTGTGACCCCGCTGGATGCCACCACAGCCTACCCATTCAACATTCACTCCCACATTGCCAGGCTGCTACACAAGGAGCGGAAAAAAATGGAGACGTGTAGATGATTTCTCCAAAAAGGGTATGAATGAGTTCTCTCTAGATTACACCTCCAAAAACTGCAATGGCCATGGAGGAAGCTCTGAGTTGCCCAGATGCATTTGAAAGGACACAGCATGTGTAAAAGTTTTATGAGCTGAGAGGGAGTTTTTGACAACTTTTTGTTCACATTACTCCAGGAGCATGGAGCAGATAGAGGCAATAAAAAATTCAAACTTCTAAACGTGTACTGGTTGATTATATGTTAGTTAGTCCAAAATTACCCAAATCTTCACTTAGAAGATAACAATGCTGCTGCTGTACATCTAGTTACTTGTATAGCCCTAAATGCAATGTCTGGTGGTATTCTAATACCACACAAATCTAAATGTTGTCATAACTGTTAAGCTTGTATTTGTATGAGTTAGTACTAAATGTCTTTGGATTATAGAATGTCACTATCAGCTTGAAAGCTACCTTGAAAATATATCTTTGAAATCTTGTTTGTGCAAATCTCAGTGCTCATCTTGTGCCTTACAAATTAAAAAGAGGACTAACCCTTCAAGGAACTGCTCCCTTCAGAGCAAGCATAAAGCAGCTAGACAATCACAGAGCCTGTACTGACAAATACATTTCCCCAGGGTCAGCATTTGTTAGTATCTGTTGGTTGTAGTATTTCCATAGTAATCAAGTAATGTCAGAAAGATCAAAGAAAACCCAACTGGCTTAATAAGCCACTTGCAATTTCATTATAGCAGCTGCGTGGATCGAAGCATGGCATCTTTGAGACAAGTAGATGTTAGTGACAGCACAAAGCAGCAGGGCTGTGGGAATGAAAATTTACTTCTCACAATGAAATACACTTGCCGCTTTCTGTATATGCAAACTCAATGCTGCTCAGAGAGCATGTCGACAGGGTGGATTAAGCTATGAGGAGCCAGACAACATATGCAGTAGTTACAAATAGGTGTTTTAGTGCCTAACATGAGAAGTTATATGCATGCCATATCCAGGAAAAGACAAGACTGGTGATTGCCAAGTCAACTTCCCTTGTAGACTACATCCCACAGGCTGTTAGTATGTATTTAGAGACGTATTTAGAGACATATTTTTCCATGACAAAGTTATCAAAAATCTTGTGCTGTTCTGTGGCATTTTAATACTATTCCAGACTCAAGACCAGACAAAGCCATCAGACAGCATCAACCAGCACTTCCCAGGGGAATACTATGCTGAAATCTTTGTCCACACAGATGCTCTTTGATGATGAAATGACACTAAAACGTCTGCAAGTAACTGAATATCCATGACCCAAAGTCAAGGTCTCCCTGTGCTCATTTGTGCAAAAACATAGCTATTGCCTTTTGTTAGGATGGACTAAAAAAATAATGAGGGTAATTGAAGGATTTAGTTGGATCGCACAATGTAATTTTAAAGTTCATAATAAAGGAACAGGGTATTGAACAACAGCTTTTCACCCTGTGAAAAAAGGAAACCTGCCTCCAAAGTCAAATGTAATGAGGAATGGGGATGCTGGTACTGAGTACATTAGTAAGCGCCTGAGTCTAGCCCTGCTTCTTAGCAGGGAAGGGACTTGTGCGGTGCCCATGCTGCTACGGCTGTGCTGGATCCCAGCCCCTAACTGCCTCATCTGAACCTGCTGCTCTCCTGCAGCTCTTGATGTAGACAGACCCACGGCTACAAGTAGGAAGGATGCCTCCCTAGTTATAAAAATACGGTTAACATCGCTGCTGCTGTTCCTTTTCCACATAATTCAAAAATGGCATCAGTCAGTACAAGCTACAGATTGGAAACATCACAAGAATCCCACTCTTGCAGCATCACCAAACCTCTCAAAAATTAAGCTGGCTGAGATGTAGCTTGGAGGAGGAAAGCCCCGTGCCCTGTGCCGGTAAGTGACTCAAAAATCCCATTTCTTCCAAGTTCTGGGAGTATTTTTCATTTAACATCCACCTATGTGCTGGCTAAACCTGACCCCGCTTGCTTTATAACGGCACCCAGAGATAGCTTTTCTCTAGACAGCAGCCCTGGCCTAGTTTACTATCCCTTTTATTAATACTGCCTATGTTTTGCCTCCACTTCAAAGCTTCCCATGTGCAGGATTCTTATTTATTTATTTATTTATTTTTGCTTTGGTTGCTAAGGGGGAAGCTTTAGCATGGTGGGCAAGGATTTAGTCACTTGTGAGCTGCAGGAAACATAATCCTTAGAGATTAATTTGACAATAGGCTGGATATCTGTTTATTTTCCATTCCTTAAAAGCTTCAGAAGTACTTCAAAATTTCTATGTCCTCTAAAGGAGCCCTGTATGGTATATTATTCAACCCCAGAGACAACAAAGAGCGGAATATCATGATTATCTCTAATGTTATTTAGCAAACAGAGGTAAAAAACAAACTAGATTAATATGAAGAACACCTCTGTACTCAAAAAGGTTGTTTCACAACCATCTTTCAGGGGTACTAAAGGCAGCTGCCTCACTGTGAAGTTAATTCAATAAGCAGAGGAAATGTAATTCTTTTGGTACGTACTGTTTGCTAATCAAAGAATATTTCTTGGCACGTACATTGTGCATGACAGAATGTTAAGCCTGAAAACATATTGTTAGTCCTCAAAGTTTTTCATCAAATCCAAGAAACATAACGTACGAGCATGTGAGAATTTGTCCTCGTTCCTGCAGAGAAGACAAAAGCTGTAATGGTGACTTGATAGGGCTAGGAAGAGCTTGTAAGAAATGGCTTTTCTCCTTTGTATTTGTGCAGGACGGAAAGCCTGATGACATAATTTCTCCTGCTTCCAAATTATTATCCCACCGAGTATCATATGTAATAACACAGCAGAGGCAGTGAGCAGTCATTATCAGTAAGAAACAGTCCCGTTACGTATCCTCTGTTGAATTTAATCTTGGGAGGATGTGCAACTCCCTTTATCTAGATTACCGTGGGCCTCTCATCTAGCACATCTGCCACTATGGTGTATGAAACAAAGTAAGGGATAAAATCATTTCTCATTTCTGGGGAAAAAAATGGCTCATGAGCATCACCACCAAATGTCTGCTGCCCTCGAATACTGCTCTACTGCCACAAGGGGCAGTCTCGCCACCGGGCAGTAACTCACCAACCACCTTACCTTGGCCAGGGAGGAAGATTTAATCCCTCTCTTTACGCTGCAGCCTGCAAAACAGCAGGAAAGAGAACAGGCTGATGTACGGTGGCTGCTTTAACTTTTCCCATTCTGATGGATGCTCCAACTGGGAGAAACGTGTTTTCCCTGCTCAGCAGGCCATTGCTCTTAAAATCTTAAATCACTGCATGAGTAACAAACTCCAGAAATGAAAATCTGGTATGTCTCATTGGATCCAAAGGGATCCAAGCTTCACTCTGCTTTTAGAATTTAGTCAAAATTTTAGTACAACTGTGCAGAGACGAATAAGAGAGAAGACCAAGGGGTTTGTTTGAAAATGTCAGTAAGAACTACTTCTCTGCTTCTTACACAAACTACTTAACTGAGTGTGAGTGTGGGGAAGGGGGCAGAAGAAGAAGGGAAGGGAGTAGAAAGAGACAACAGACTAATTTGATAAATACAGCCTTATTCCAGATTCAGATCTTCAGATCTGCATTCAGATCTTCCAAAATTCCATGAGTCTTATGAAAAAAAAGTGAGGGGAGGATCCTGTCCTGCTACCATTACAAAATTGCTCCAAAACCAAAATGGCACATTCTCAGTGTGAAGTATCTTTTGACAACCTTAAAATTAAAATTTATAAATCTATAAAGTGATAAAGTGACTGCAAATGAAAATTTATGTTTTTCCTTCACCTGGACACAATTATTAAATCTGAGCTACATATTTATTACGAAAGGAACAAAACTACATTTTTACAAAAACTTAGATGGTTCAAAGTAGCAAATAGCACAGCTGGTACATATTCCCTGATGCTTTTGGTATGGATTACATACTTCCTACCTTACTGAAATATTAATGCTGTGATATTTGAGATAATTTTGTATTTATTGCAAATTGCTTTGCATCCTTGAATTGCTCATCTGTTTATTTTTAACAGGATCCTCATCACATGAGGAACGGTTTAGAGCACATTTGAAGGCTACCTGCAGAACAGCTATTGCAGTAAGCTCAACATAAGAGCTCAGTTAACTTATAAAGTTAATGTATATATTCCAAGCCTGTGTCCTCCTGCAGTGCACTGTAGTAACAGAATTTCATAATGACAACACACTCTGGAAGAAAAATACTTTCTAAAGATACTTATGTCAATTTGTTTTGCAATGATTAAGATCCACGCAAAGAAGGAAAAACAAATTTTTAGAACAGATTTGATTACACACTGTGGCCCACAGGAAATCTCCATTAAAATTTGGAGGGAAAAAAAAAAAACAGAAAGAAAACACTGTCAGGTATTTCTGTCCTAATATTTACTGACATTGCAAATAAACTTGTGATGAACTCGAAATTTGATTTAGATAAGAGATAATAAGAGTTCAAAAGTTCAAGTCATTCAAAACTCATCCAAACATATCCAGAATCCATTTGTACTTTTATTTTCTTCCAAGCAGCTCCAAGAAAGCACATTTTTAGCTAGAGAGGAAAAATGTTACTGGCTAATTCAGAAGAAAAAAGTAATTTGTCAACTGTGCTACTTCATGTTGTTAAGAACACACAGTGATGTTTATCAGAGCAAATAACACAACAAGAATGAGCCCTCCAAACAATCTGATCGCTTAACAGTAAAATCAATAGCCAAAGCAGAATTTCAGTACAGAGAACTGTTCTTCATACTCACCAGTCAGGGAGATTGCCAGTCATATGGAGCCTATAAATACATAGGTGGCAGGTATGTGAACAGCCACACGTACATTTGTACAAGCATTTCTGATTCATATTCAACTGCTTATAAAACCTTTTGTGTCACCAGTTTATCATGTCAGGTCAGGTGACTTTTTTTTCTCCTCTAGCCTACATTCACTTGGGAAAGCTGTCATCCAAATGGCCAAGTGCTTCCCAAAAATGAGGCATGTTTTTATTGCCAGGTGTTGTGTTATAGTTATTGCACCATTCATCATCTATCAGGATAGAGCATTCCCAAAAGACTTTCCTGGCATAGGCACATCCATCCGGAGAGCAGAACATTAACAGGCCATTGATCCCCATTATAAAATTTTCCACTTTACAACATTTTTTGTTGTGGCTATTTAGAAACAGCTCTTATGTCTTGGCATTAAATTTCAGGCTTCCCACAAAGTTGTCAAGAACATAGTCATAGATATATGCCTTTAAGCTGAAAATTGGCTGTGATTTATCAAAGTCAGAACATGTGCCTTGCATGGACAGTGGCTTTTGTAATGTAATAACTAATGGCCTGTCAACACAGTATTTCATCTCTACCACCACTACAATAGTCTGCAGAGTCTTCCCTCAAGAAGAAACAAAAGAAAAAGCTTCATTCATGGAAAAAATATTGCTAATCTAATAATATCTTATCAGGCTTTAGCACCAGATTGTTTTCAATACACAAAAGCTTCCCCTTAAATGTGTTTTTCTTCAAATATTTTAGGATTATGCCTAAATTCCCACTGTATCCCACAGTACAGTGGAAGAAGGAAACATATCTACTGGATTTCTTCAAAAGGAATTAGAAAAGCAGTGCTACCATAGAGATTGAACACAGTCAAAACACATTACCTTTCCAAAACCTACCTTTCTGTGATTGTTTCTCTAAGACCACTAGCAACTCCTTTCACCACTGTACTAGCCTTTGGCGTCAGCACGACTTGGGATATAAAAAAGGAGCCCTTCTTTCTTCTTTCGGTGATTGATGCCTGGAGAAACTGAATCAGTTTTTCTGGATCTGTTGTGTTTGCCCAGGGTGCTGGCATCATCTGACCTGGCCAAAGAAACGGTACCTCAAGAGCCACTGGGCTGTGATAAAACACGAGCACTTGATGTTCCTTTTCCCACAGGTACTGGAGACTTACTTCATGGGCAAATATAGCTGGACACATTTTGTTTCCGTACGTGTCTTTGAGCATTTGGACAAGCTTCTCGTGGTGGCATTTCTGCATGCCATAGAAATGATTGAAGTCCAAGAAGACCACTTCTTTGGGGTGGTCAGTGAGAAAAGCATTGATCTCTTCCAGGCCCTCATTGACTTTGGCACTGAATAAACCATGGGCAAAGTAGAGCTCATTGTCCGGGTCTCTGGGCTTGGTGGAAATTCTAAGATCAAAATACCGTATACCTGCCCCCAGCTGGCTAGTGAAGTTCATTGTCTGTGTAGCCAACCACTTCCTCATCAGCTTTTTAGCCACTGTCCCAAATACAGAGACAAAGTTCTGGACAGTTTCTGGCTGTTCAGGCCCAACTGGAGAGGCTTCATCGATGTAGAAGCTAAATGAGTCATGAGACCCTAAAAACACAACAAAAGAAAACAATCAATATTGCATTCACATATTAAAAATTATTAATGATTCTTTGTTAATAAATGATGCTGATCTGCACAAACGCTCACCCACAGACTCCTCCCTTGACCTTTTACTCAATAAAAGTAAGTTTATCAGACATTATTTACTTCACTGGCACTTCACAACAACTTGAATGAAAGTCAGAATCAATTCTAAAGATTGAATCCTACTCTTTAGCTCTTACTTATACCTCTAACTTTACTGAATTCAGTGGTTCTGAACCTCAAAATAAGTCAAACACCGAAGTCACCTAATAGGAAAAGCCCCTAGAATCAACAACAACAACAAACCCCAACAAAAACAAAAAAGTAAGAGAGACTCTGACCCTACACTCTGAATGATGCCCTGTACATGGTTTGCAGAACAATGCTACTCCCAACAAGTCCTTTATGGCCAGCTAAAATACTAAAATATTGATTGAAAAATGCCCAAAACATGTAACCTTTCTGAACTGCTCTCTAGTTCAAATCTCATCTAGTCTGCAATCAAGTTACTTAATATTATGCTCCTTTTAAATATGCACCTGAAATCTTCGCATCCCATAGAGGAAACTACTTAACTATAACAAATGCAGGCCAAGAATAGCATTGATTTCCACTGCTTTAAATAAAGAAGTGATATTGTATGCTCTCGACAAGAATGGAATATGCTACTTCACATGCCTATGTACAGAAGCTGCAATTTTTCACAAGCTAACAGTTACACAAAAATATACAAAGCAATTTGCTACGCAAAATTCTCTTTGTTTCAAGAAAAGAAAAGAACAGAAAAATGAAAAGTCATACATTTGAGCAGCATTTAGACTTTTTGCTGATAAAACTAAGAGCACATGCAAACATCTTTCTATCTGCAAATACATTAGAAGTCTTTTGTAAGGGACTTTGTTTTCCTTTACTGAGAGACAACTTGAATTTCGGAGATGTTTCTCACTCCTGTATACCATTAGCTTTCCAAACACCCAGCAGCAAATCTGGCAGTTGATGCAGTAAGGCTGCATTCCTCCTGTGCCAGCTGGGGAGGACTCTTCTGGCCAAATTCCCTGCAGGAAGGAGGTGCTGCTGTTGGAGTCCAACACACGCATCTTGCAAAGCTCTTCTGGCCAGTAGGACTTGCGTTTCTGAAACGGAGTGCAACACTGGGCCCTCAGCAATCCAGCTTCTAGTAGCACAATGAGTTCATAATACCTGCCCTGCCTTCTAGCACTGCTTCTAGGGTGCTCCTGAAAGCTGCTTTCCCAAACCTGAATTTTGTGGCAAATAAGTATCACATTAATAAAACTCTGCTAGTCAGTCATTGCTGATGGTGATGCTATTTTAGATGAGATGGAACAAACCCTACAAATTGAAGTGACAGTTAGGAGATTTTCTTCTTTAACAATAAACGCAGTCACGACAAACTATCTTAAACTTTGGTTTGAATTTGCTTTGTTTAATTAGACAACCATCTAACATTTTGGTACACCTCTGCTTTTCATAGTTCTATCTTTGAAATGCATTATATTTAAATTCAATTTAGATGATGCTTTGTACTGCTAAGTGTTGAAGTGATCCCACACTCTTTGCAGAGTTAGGATAGATCATGGAGTATCTGGTTACATAGTAATATCCCAGGGGACCAGATCAGCATACATAAATTTAATGACAAAACAAATAATTAGAGCAGTAGCTTGTGTCTCAACAGTATTACAGGGAAAAATCAATGAGATACATTAAATGTGCTGCTCAATGTAACCTGCAATAATCTAGAAATCAAAGTAAATCCAGTCTTGTTTAAAACAGGGCATAGTTACTGATATTACCAAAGGACGGATCTTGCAAACCCCAAGTAAATTCTTTGTCCATTGAAGCCTCTCCAATTCCACTAGAATTTTATGTAGAAGAATAAGGTTATATGTATAACATTATTAACTGATTGCAGCAGTGGCCCCAGAATAATAGCAAGATTAATTAGACCTTTTATCTTTCCTTGCTCAGCTTACAGCATCTGGCAGCCTAAATTTGCAGAAGAATAAGTCAAACTTGATTACTACAGTCAAGTCAAGAGAAATAGCACAATTGCCACAACCAAAAACTATGGTGAACATCAGGTCAGAGGACAATTTTTAATATTGGTAAAGCAAAACACAGAGAAGAGAGTGGGAGAGAGGGGAAAACACAGCATGGTTGAAAGCTATTGAGCATTATAAGCAGGATAGCTTAGAAAAATAATTTTTCATTATTAAGGTCTTGAAGGGCGAAACAACAGGACACAGGCAACCTAGAAAGCATTGGAGGGATTTTTTTCCCCCCACAGCACTCCTTCAAGTAGACAATGTACACAGTAGGATCTGCTATGAATAAGGAAGAACTGGATAGGGATGCAAAGGTCAGCCATAGATAGAGCGGCCATATGATGACAGAGTTGAAGACCTTAAGGAAAGCAAGGAAGGCAAGTAACAGAAAAAAGAGCCAGAATTTCAGGAAAGCAGTATAAGCTAGTTTAGCAAATGAATAAGCAAGATTCTGTAGGAGAAAGACCTAAAATGCAAAGGCGTGCACAAAAAAAAAATGGCTGTTCTGGAAACAATACCTCCTTACAGTAAAAGTCTCTCCCACTGCACAAGAAAACACAGAGCTAAGGCAGGAGACAAATTTGGTTGAATGGACCAAAGGAACAGGCCAAGGGCATTGCGAGGCGGCTCTGTGTTTTTTGGATGGGTCATCATGACTGGAGGAGGTCACTACATTTGGCAAAACGCAAAAGTTATCAGCATCTGCAGACCAGCAAAACAGAAAGATCTGGGAACAATCTATCAGATTCATATCAATCCCTTGGAGGATGAAAGCACAAGTCCTCAGAGAAGCCATCTGCAGTTTACAAAGGACAGAAAGGTCACTGGGACCAGCCAGCATGGATTTAGCAGAGGACCAACTTGTCTGCCCTTTAGGACAAAATGATTGATTTGGAAGAGAGTAATGGATTTTGTTTCTCCTTTTCTTCAGCAAAACTTTTGACATAGGCTCTCGTAACATCCTTATAGCCTAACTGGGGATAAAGGGACTAGACAAGTGCATTATAAATTGTGTGAAAAACCACCAGGGGAACATCAGGCTAAAGTTTAGGAGATGACAGTACAAAGCGTTACTGGCAGCAGATTACAATTAACTCCTTGGGACTCAACACCGGAGTCTTTATCAGTAACATCTGATAAAGTGTCGCTTTATCAGATGGGAGTAGAGAGCCCCATCAGCAAGCTTGCAGATAACACTAGCTTGGGAAAGAGATTGATACTCTGAAGGGAAAAATTGTTATTCAAAGAAACTTCAACAAAGTGGAGGAAAACTGGCTGACCCAAACCTTAAGGGATCTAGAGACAAACAGGAAGCCTTGGAATGGACAACTCCATCCAGCAGCACAGGCTGGCGATCAACTGACAGACAACCAACTCAGAGAGCTCTATAGAAAAAGCACTAGAAGACCTAGACACTGGTTACACACAAGCCAAAAACATGCCCTTGCAGTAGGGAAGGCAAAAAGCAGATTCTGGTGGGTTCTCAGGAGTGCAGCAGGTAGGCAAAGCTAAGTAATGAATGTACTCAGCATGTCTGAGGTTGCATCTGGAATAGTGTATCTAGCTTTTGGTTCTTCAGGACCAAGGAAATACTGACAAACTGTAGCATGTTCAGCAGAGAGCTAAGGAACATGATCTGCAAGGAAAGGCTGAAAGTGGGGTTTATTTGTACTGGAGAAGTCCAAAGGGGCCCAGTTGCTTTGGGGGAAAGGAGGGAGGGGAGATGTCACTGAGAAAAGTTAGGCTCCATCTTCTCTGCAATGTACACACATAGGACAGGAGACAACAGTCAAAAGCTGCAGCAAGGGAAATTCCACTTAGATATGAGGAGAAAAAAAAAAAAGTCTTCCTCACAAAAGTGGGGAAGCAAGGGAACAAGGCCCAGAATGCCAAGAGCTCAAAACTCTTAGGATTAGTTTAGGATTAGCTTCTGCTTTGAGTAGAGGGTTGGATCAGATGACTTCCAAAGTTCTTTTCCATCCCAAATTATTCTGTCTCTTCATCTCTTGTCCTACTCCAAGGATCAAAAGTTTTGTTTCTCACCTCTCAACCTTAGCCGTGATTAGCAAGAGACACCAAAATACTTGCATAATGCATGATTCAAAAAATTAAATTTCAATTTCAACCACTGGAATATTAAATTTTGACAAACTTAGATGTAGCCAAAAACTAGTTAGGTATTCAGGAGCAAAATGTGCGGTATCATCTAGACTGCAAGGAAAAGAGCTGCCAGTACTTTGACTGGAGGAAGCGGTCTCCTGTTTGCCTTACTGAAGTCCCTTAATAAGATTATCAGGAATATACAGTCCACTACAGCTCAGCTGTGGACATATTTATGGCTTCCCTAGAGGGCTAAAGCCCCTATTTAAAAAGTAATTGGACTCAGTGCTGAAAATAGGCCCTCAGGGAGAACATGCTTCTGTTTTTCAGCTCCACAGAGATTTACAGAGACAGAGTGAGGCTGCTATTTTTGGTTTCTAAGTTTGAACGCAGCATGTATACAGAGGACAAGCATAGCTGCCTCATACTACTCTCGCTCTGCCTCTCTGGTGGCTCGACTTCTTAACACAAGCATGGTAAATATCACCAGAAATAGAAGTACTGAAATGAACAGAGTTGCCCAACATGCTCCTAACGGCAGCAATCACTTTCTGGAAATTCACAAATCACAGCAAAAATACATGCAGGTAGAAGCACAGTTGTATGTCCAGGGCCCATTTTGTTCTTCTCTCCCTCTTCCATTGATTCTGCCGTATTTGTGCTGGGGGTTATTCCAACAGTTACTCAACGTGGACTCTTAATTGTAGCTTTGGGTGTCATTAAAAGCTTCACTTGCTCTTGTTCTCTAATAGTTAGCAGAGAACATCCTTCAGTGATTACTGCTGAGAAGTCACATACTACACAATCTAACCTTTTTTGAAACCATCCTGCAGACTCTACAGCGACAGAGTCTAAATCAGAGCATATTGCTCAGACACCATGGAGGACAGTCAGGACAAATTCCTTTGACCTCTGGCATACAGGAGATCAAAGCAGACACTCTCCCTATCCCACCTGATCCAGTCCTCCCTTCCTGGCCCTGCCAAACAAAAAAACAAAACCCTACCCATAAACTATGAATCATAACCTAGTTAATTTGAGGAAGTCCTTTAGACAAAGTCAGAGGCTGAGCTCCAAACGCTTGCTGCTCCTTGATATTGTGTTTCACTTCCTTTTCAAGAGGGTTGAGGACTGTTCTCCCAACCAAAGCCCCATCAGACAGTGCCAACAACAGTGATGTGATTCAGCCTTTGCAATCCCATGAGCTGCAGCATTTGAGCTGCCTGGGTGATACGAGCTTTGTCTGGTAGAAAGATTGCTCTAGAGAGCAAAGCAAAAACCTCAGAGAGGCTGAATACAGTAGGCTAGTCATTCTAACCAAGTAAAGTTTTCACGTGCAAGAGATTGTTTTAGCAACAATTTACTACTGTTTCTCTGGTATCTCCCTGTCAACTATGAAATATGTATGAGGATTATGTTTTGGATTTTTTTTGAACATCATTAGAACTGCTTCCAAGGGCAGCCTTTGAATGTTGCCAGGAGTCTCCAGAAGCACGAAAAACAATGTGCCCTTGATCTGGCCAGAAGTATTATCATTTTAAGTTATTTTTTAAGAGATAGCTTCAGAACTACGACCAGGGTCTGCATGCAAACTTTTTCTCCAACATCTGCCCCAAGCCAAGCTGTTAGGGAGGATCTCTCTCATAAAACAAAACCAGACAGAAGATGGGGAAAGATCTACTTTGTTTTTAGGCCAAAGATAACTGGCAATTATCACAGCACTACATGCAAGCTGTGGCTAAAAATCTGATTATGTTAATCATTATTCAATTTATCCTAGTACTCTTAGCGTGCATAAAGTATACCCACATTCGGCCTCTTAACAGCTCCCTCCTGTAGAAGCTTCAGTTTCTTTTTTCTTAGAATGCATCAGTTAATATCACATTTCAAGCCCTCAATGCTGCGTTGGAAAGTAAAGAAATAAGAAAAAGCAAACTATAATTATATTTCTAGCTCTCTAAACACTGTGAGCATGTGTCATAACTATGGATGTCAAGGCCAATCCTGCTAAGGAAACTATTCTTTAACAAAAAATTAATACCTGTTGCCCTCCTGAGAGCAAGCTTTCTCTCTCGCTTTCTAACTTCCTCGCAGGCCTGTAATTATTTGTGTAGGAAGAGGTATTGCAATGTTTTCTATGACGCCACTTAGCACAGAGGGGTTCCCACCTCTTCTCAGACAAGCCACCTCCGGATAGACTTCCTGCAGAGAGTGCACAGAGACGGCGGCACGGGGAATGTTCCTCGAATAGCAGGGGCTTTCTGAGTGCCCCTGCTCGCTGTTAAATGAATTATTAGCTTCACCAACCAGTCTTTCTCAGAAAACTGTAACATGAACATCAGTGGAAGCCTGATAGAGGCCGCAGATGCTGCCACAGGGCAGAGCAAGGCAGATCAGGCCCATTTCCACGTTCACCCAGGGCAGCACAGAACTGGCACCGCAGTCACACAGCAGCAGCACATCCTGATCTCAGCAGCCCTGCCCACTGCTCCCCACCTCCATGGCCCAGAGCAGCTCCACAGAGCATGGGGTGGGCTACCAGAACCCTGCAGACATCCAAATTCAGGCAGCATTCAAGACGTTTCTGCCTTACAAGTGTACAAATGGAAACAATCACATTGAAGTTCAAGAATTGGCAGGTCAATTGGCAGTAGCTCTTTGGCCACTGTCTTTTTGCAATGTGGTCTGAAATTCTAGGCTGTACTCTGGAGAGAAGGTAGATGAAGGAGGAGATGGAACTGCTTGTGTGTGTGCTAACTGCAAAAAGACAATAAGCAAAGAAAAACAAGTAAACCACACACACAAACAAATAAAACAAAACCTAAATGCTGGATGCTTGTGTCCTGCGCTGAAAACTCTAAAAAGGTGTAGGAATGACTTAAAAGTCTTAAAACCTCACCTACAAAAAAAATAATATTAAGAAGCTATTTTTATTTATTGATGTGAAACTGAAAGGGTGACTATTAGGCAAAAACATAAAAGGATTCATGGAACAAGAAATCCATCTCAACCTAAATGAAAAAAAAATAGTGTGCTTGCATGATAGTTGGCACATCCTATGATAGGTTTCTATGACTTTATGGTTTATTAATTTAACCACATGTATGAAGATGGAGGAATATGCTCTAGCACAATGAATGAGCATTCTGCACAACCCTGTTTTTCATGAACAGCCATGTCAGAGGACCATGCACACACTGCCTTGAAACAAAATACTCAGGGGCAGAGCCTGAGCAACTCTCTGCTCCACAGATTGTTTTTTTTTTCAAGCTTTTGCTTTGCTTTTTAGCAAACAGAGCAAACAAATCCCCTGTTATTTCTCTTTTTTTGCTGTGAAAGCTCCCTGCATCAGAAATTTCTGTCACATCTGACATGCTAGTTAAATACTAGTCTAGAAGTAAAGTACCATATTAGCTATTTTTCACCTAGATCAGGGAGCAGCATATAAGAACGTGAACATTTGACAAAGGAAAAAATAGCAAGAGGTATGTCTGATTCTAAGCATAACATTAAAGTGCCAGGAATAGTTTGGGGCCTATTTTATTCCAGCACCAGCTCAGTCAGGCTGAGTATGTCATCAGCATCCAAGTCCTATCTCCCGGGGCAATCAGCAGCACTCGAATTGTGAACTTGCAGCTTGGGGACTAGCAAGGAGCTGCAGTGACCCCAGGCAGCTCTGCTGAGCACACGAAACGGCATCTCCCACAGCGAGTGCCTCCCGACCATAATTCTTGTTCACAACCCGAGTGTGGCCAGTGACAGCACAGCCTCAAAGTGCAGTATGAGGCTGCGGAGGCTTATAAAGAGATGAGCCCGTTGATGCATCCTATCTCTCCCTCTCTCCATGCACACAGGAACACAAAGCAGTACTTGTCATGTACTGTACGGCCAGAAGCAAGTCAATGTTCACACTAAAAAAAATAAAAATCTTTTTTTTTAATAAAAACACACAGAAATCAGAATTCCTGCTCCTCGTGCTTTTATTTGATTTCTTTTCACGAATAATAGCTTTTAATAGCCTTGCTAACAAGAGAGAAATTTTTCTCCATTAAGTAATTGATTCTGATTGCATGGTTCTCAACAGTTATTCCATCTTTTTGGCAACAAAAAGTATTGAAAAGTATTTTGGATGCTTGGTTTTACGTTTTGCCTATCTCTGGTATCTTAGATCTGTGATTTTTCTTGGCAATATATAGCACAATCCTTTCCTAATCCACAGCTGATAGGCGAAAAGGACCCATCATTACAGTTCTTATTTTGTTGTGCTCACTCTTTTTTTTAATAATGTAATATTTCATATTAAACCTGAGTAGTGCTACTGTACCATTTCAAAGATCTTTTGTATTATATTCTTTTTTTCCATATCTTTACTCATAATTTTGAGGCTAAGATAAAGGAAATCAGGAAGTGAGACTGAGATGCTTCATAACAAAACCAGTGAAATATTGATGCCTTAAAATGTTTTTCCTGTGACTTAAGACCCCTGTGAGGAGCCACTGCAATCTGAAATACAGCATTTTAAAGGCAAGGCTTTTTTTTTGATTGTACAAACACCGAGCTCTGCTGCAAGGACACCTGCGATGCAGAGAATAAGGATTCCTCCTGCATGTTAACAAGTGCACTGACAGCTAGTTTATCAGCACTCCAGCATGGGCTGTCCTAGGGATAAAACTGATAGACTTTCTATTGCCATTAGGAAATCCAGACTAGATTCATTTTCATTTTCTCAGTCACTGAGCCTGAAAAACTGGCACAAATCTGAGCAGTTAATCTGATTCTCACGAGGGGAAAAAAAAAAAGAGGGGGAGTAGGCGAAAGTACTATGTCATTTTTCTTAAAGATTATTTTTTCCTTGAAAAATCCAGAAAACACGCCTAAGCACTTGGAATCCAAGGTTTTTGAAGACATCATTTCAGCACACACAAATAACACATAGAGCACTGTTCTGACAGAGGGGGTCTCAGTTTGCTCTGCTGGAACTAAACAAGGTGCAAGGGAGCAGGACCTGCACCTGTACCTACTCCCCAGTGCTAAGTGCAGTGGTACTGGTGGTTCTGCAGTACAGCACAGCAACCACGGACTCATTTTCCTGACCATAAACACGACCCATTCTCCAAGTTATAGGGACATGGTGTTGCTAGTCTTCTGATGCCCCAACCCAGAGAGCTGAACTCACAGCACTTTTTTACCATGTGCAAGCATGGCTTGAAAAATTATGCCATGGTGAATGTTCTGGAGGGGAAAATCTCCTTCTAGAAGCCTTCACTTTGTCTCCATCACAGAATCTATATTTGACTTTTGTGTACAACCGTACAAGGAAAAGAATCTCATTCAAAGATTCTGAATGTGAGATTTCAAGGCAGCTGTGGCATTCATTTAGACATTATAGATCACTAGATGTTATGCTCCGATCTTGTTGGCACCCATAGTCTGTAACAACATATGTCCTCCTGACATCTAATCCTACGCTCATACAAATACTGAAGACAGAAACTTGACTAGGTGCAGACTATGTGAAGAAAAGCATTTGTAGCACTTGCAAAACACTAGATCAGTGCCATAAAATAGCCTTTTGCAATCAGCTAACACCAAGTCTAGAAGACAATGAGCAAAAAACTTCATAATGGGGAACAGTGGAAAGATGCAGGCAGTTGGAAAAGGAGAACCTCAAAGAATAAGTTTAAAAAATATATCTGGTAACTACTAAATGAAAACTAGAGAAAAATGATCTGCACTTTTACTACTTGACTGCAAGGTGTGGACAGACAAGACAGATTGATCTGCAATCAAATAAGGAGGTTTAAAGGCACCTCCTGTCCAAGTTTGGTGTGACTGTATCTGCATCCTGAAAGACTGTATCAGTCTTTCAGCCTGAAAATGTGGCTGAGTGCTGTCAACACTACGCAGCCTTTGACAAGACCATGGCCACCTTCACACAGAGTCTAGCACCTCACAGAAGACTTAAGAATATCCCAAACCTCTTGTTTGGAGTTATCTGCAATCCCTTCTTCCCCAAAAGCTCACAATCTGATTTTTAAACAAGGCTAAACTCTAAAACATGAGGTTTCTATTCCCTCCAAAAATGTAATGCTTTTAATTACTACTCTGGATAATCTTTCTATCCACTCAATTAATTTCTATAATTTTTAATCTCAGAGAAAAAAAGCTATTACAAAAGAATAGGAACCCCAACAAAACACTAGAGGCCTCAACCAATATGCAAGAAACAGATGCACAGTACTCAGATGCTATTTTTACTGGTAGGTTAATAACAATAACAAATTACATTGTGTTATATTTAAGCATTACCAGAGCTACGGCTAGAAGAGTCTTAGCTGAGATTGTAAAATGAATCGATCAGCCACATCTATGAACATATGGGGATTAATAGATGCAATTTATTTTGCAAACAGAATGGCAACAGGTAAAGTAACACACCACACAGAATATAAAAGAATCAAACTGTCAATGCCTGTCGTTTACTCATCTCTTTTACCATCATTGTTCAGGCAAATTGAAGCCCTGCACAATCGATCAGCCTGGAGTCCTGCCAAATGCTCTATGCCCAGCAATCCATTTCTATCCAATTCTTTTATATTGTTATTGCAAACAGTATCCCTGCTTGACTCAATACGGCAATCAAATAAGACACTATACAGTAGTAAGGAGTATAAGATATGAATGAAATACATTATAAAATAACAGTATTCCACTTCCTAATTTTCCAGTCCACAATCTACACCAGATTCCCAGTTGGTATTTATCAGTACAGCTCTAATGATCCATTAGGCCAATTTATACCGCTGCAGATTTGGCTGTTAGTGTTTACCATTTAGCACCAGGAAGTCAATGGAAAATCACAGACAGTATTATTGATTAACTAAATGAACACTCAGCTGATCTGCACTTTGTCCGGGCTCTGAAAATGGTCGTGACTCTAAACACATGAATTAATTTAACTATTTCACATTAACATTACATAAATATAACACATCGTAGTAATTTCCCAGCATGTAGTTGGACACTATCCTTATACTCCCTCTAGCTCATTTCAGCTGTTTTCATCCCTGTGGCAAGAGCCAACTTCGAAATAATGAAATTTGTAAATTAATAAATGTACTTTAAAGACCTTTAAAAGTATCTGAATACAGAAAGGTATCAGTACTAACCGTGCCCATCAAAAATCATATTTTCTTAAAACACAGCAATTGCTGCAGACCACTCCAGAGTGACTGTATTCTGGTTTTGATACGACACTTCCTTAGCTTTGAAGCCACAACACTATTGCCTGCAATAATCTTGCAGATGGCAATACTGGTAATAGCGCCCCTTAATATATTGTGCTGATTTCAGCAGGAGTTCTTTCTTTTCTCTTCTGAATTCCCAAATTACATAGTCACCCTTTTCTTCTGCACCAGCAGGTCCCATTTTGGATAGATTGTCCCCTCTTATGCAAGAATATCACAGCCTAAACTGCCTTGGCATTCCCTTCCCCGTTGCTTTCCCCCTGTAGCTCCATGCCATCCTGAATATTCATTTCAAGACATTTGCAGGAACTTGCTCAACACTTGCTTGGATCATTTTCAACTCAGTTTTGAGAGGACACAGGCTGCCTGTGGATCCTTTGCTCTAAATCATGAAGTTACTATTTAATAAATTGGCACTGGCAGATACTGTCTCGTTTCCACAGTCCCACTCCACAACTAAACATAATAGCAGCTGTTCCACACTGCTATTATTGCCTTTTTTCAAGTAGGCTGTCAAAGCAGAGTCTGTATCAGACAGAGGCGTTCTTTTTTCCTCCTTCTGCCTTTCTTCTTCCAGTTATAGACATATAAATTAATGATTAATTTTGAGTAACTGAGATCTTCAGAAAAAGTGCTTTTTTTGCTACTTCTTTCAGTAGCATCTGTACTAGAAGGACAAAAAGACAGCAAGTGATTTGATATTATTTAAAAGCTCATGAAGTTAGATACCAACTTAGATCCAGGCCATATTTAGCCTCCATACCCTTTATTTATTTTTTTTTCTTTTAAGAGAAAATTTTCACAATCTGAATCACTCCCCAGGATGCAAACTTCATGTCCCGCTGGAGCCACTGCAAAGAACCTTGAAAGCTGAAATCCAAGGAGTCACTAGACCAAGGCTGCGCTCATGACCAAGCAACATGTAGCCTTGCATAAAGCAAAAACACTTAGTTCCTTAAGATGGAAATATAAAAATAATTGCATGGCACGTTAGTTCTCACCTATGAAAAACACCTTTGTAGTCTGTTGCTGCTAATAGCACTGACATATAAACAAAGAATAAATATGCTCTATCAGAGGGTAGGTTTTGAAATTCAAACATATTCATCAAAAATTAAAATTTGCAGGAAGCCCCTAATTCTGTTTCTCAACTGGCAATCAGCCATTTTGTACATTATGTTACTGACAAACTTTAATTAGCTCTAATTCACACATTATAATCACTGTCTAGAAAATTCGTGATGCACTTGTTACACAGCAGACTTGCATCTTTATCAACGTGCAGTTGCTTAATATCCCAGAAGTCACTAATGTAATAAAAAATGGCTCTTTTCATATCACAAACTCAGATTATATATGACATTTCTGTCTTCCAATTAAGTACTCACTTCCCCTCTCATTTTTGAGGGATATTTCCAATATGACAGCCAGATAAAATTAAAAACTCTCTTGACTGTACACAAATCTAAAGAAGAAAAAACAACAAATAAGAAGGACACCATTCCTTTAATATAGTGACTATAATTTTTTAAATAGGCTTCAACAGGAGGCAGAAATAAACCTGATTCAACTCTTTTGAAAAGCCTTCTTTGCATATACTTATGCTCCCAAATACATTTGAAGAGCTGGCTTTTCAGAGTCTTACTACATTTGAGAGTTGGTGCCATTTAGGCTCTTGCAAGCAAGATAAACAAAGACTTGTACAGCAACAAGTCCCATTCCTATGCAGCGCTTCATCATCCACAGCTGATTTGGGTAGTGTGTTTGCCAGCATTGTTCAGAGCAGCTTTAGTGCAGCCCAGTTATCAAGTGTGGCATGTCATGAATTTGCAGGACCTACTCAGTGAAGCATAATTTCCCCAAAGCAGTGAGCACAGAAAGCAAATCTGGAGGTGCAGGTGAATGGGAGCCAAATGAATAATCAGTATAAAACCCTGGGAAGAAAAGCTGTTTGTCTGAACAGATTGGCAATATAATGGTGCTTTATTTGCTGCAATGCACTCAGGCACAGGTACTTCTCACTCTGGGTGTTTAGTTGTCCAAAATAACCCCATAATCCCACCTGTTCTCCAAGCTAAAAAATCATATGATAGCTCCTTCCTTATTTGACTAACATTTTGTCCCTGTGCAGAGACACAAAGCTACATTAAACACGAGCCATTTCCTACAGCCACAAATGAGCCTCTCGAACTAGCAAGAGAGCTCAACTGTTTGCATATATAAAGGCAAATTTCATGGCACTGATTGATTTTCAGCAGCCAAGCAGAAACACAGAGGGCACCGCTCGCTGGACAGAAATGAAGTATTCCAGGAACAGTGGGGTGAGAGTGAACACAAATACCATGTACAGCCCTGACTCCAGAGATAAACAGGCCACGAAGAAGAACAGGAGACACCTATGGCAACAGATACGTACCAGAATCCATCCCTCTCCTCTACATGCTCCACACAGTAACAGTGCAACAAAACAAGGAGAGTCCACAGCAAGACCTCCACAAAGCTCTCATCTTGCAAACCAAAAAGCACCGAGCTGGCCCTGCAGTGTAGGAGGAAAACGAGCAGTGAGCAGAGCTGCAGTCACCACCCTTATGCCACCAGTTAACAGTTTTGCCAGTATGTGACCTTTTGTTTGCTATCAAATCACCTCCTAAGCAGTCAAATCATATGTTTTTCTGTGTATTTGATGCTCCCAACAACCTAACCACCTGTTCACATACACAAAGGATATTTGGATCCTCCCTATTGCTCTCTATTGTAGCAGCTCAACAACTACGACAGAGAGCTCCCAGCTGGGTATGGGCAAAGCAGTAACACTGCACAGCCGGAGGGGAAAAAGATGTCAGCAGAGCACATTTATATAGGGAGAAAATTAGAGACTGGCACCCTTAGCAAGAAGTCGTCCCTTTCCTAGTGAGTGTCATAAAAGAAAGATGCTCAGAATAATTACTACAATAGGGATCTTAAAACACTAGTTTGTACAGTACTCTGGGGAACATGTAGTTCTGATTGACATTTTGGCTGGAAAAGGAACCTTACTTAGCAATCTCTGTTTGCTGAATTAAAGCACTAATAGAGGCAGTTTGATAAAAGTGATGTCACTACTTGACACCGAGCCAAAGAAATGTTTTTATGACTTGGCTCTAGCAACTATGAAATGATATTTAGACATAGAGATGATATCCAGGATCTTGGTTTGGGTACATTTGAATATATCCAGAATTAAGTAGCAGGAAATCTCTACAGCTCTCTAGTGATGAAACTGTGCCCCTTGCAGCTGAACACATGCTGCTCACCAGAACTGCAGTGTGTTGGGTATTTCACCTCCTCACACAAATGTGCATCCATTTACTCAGTCTACGCTTATCACCCATGATCATCTTGCCCAATGTAGCCGCTTAACTTCAAGCCTTTCATCTAAACCATCATCTAAACTTCAGAGGCAAGAAAGGAGGGAGGAACTTCTGGTGGGCATTTCACCCTGTCTGAAATAAGCATCTAATACAAATTGGGAAGATCCATTTGTGGAGGTGATTCTTTTCCTTTACTGTATAAGTGAAGCAAACAGATCACTTTGGGCTGCTAAAATTAGGCAGGATTAATCACACCATACATATCTTAGATGTTAATTAGCACATCCCTAAGGGGAGTGAAATATCCCTGTATCTAACAGGTACATTAAGGTCCTGAGAGGGTGAAAGTCTTTTTAAGGGTTTCTAAGTGGAATTTGTCAGTGTCAAGTCTAAAACTGTGACCCTGAAAATCTTTCCTGCTTGCCTACATACCACAAAGCCTTACTCTTATTGCAGAGTTTCCCAAAGAATTACAGGTGCCCCCAAATGAACCAACCTTGGCAGGACCAAATATCCCAGTACCTAATAGGTATAAGCCCCATTTGGATTCACAAACTGACAGTGACCTGCCTCTAAATCCCTTTGGAGCATGCACAAGAGAACATTGGACCTGAAATATATACATTACCCCACATGGCCTAGAAAAGAGCAGTGCACATGTGTGTGTAGTGAGGAGGACACACAAAACTGGAGTGCTAAGAATCTGAAAATCCAGGCTCATGGCATTTCAAAGTCAGTGCTCAAAATAATCTTTGATTTCAAATGCATTCTGCCATAGTCAGCCACATCTCCACTTGCCTCCTGTCTCACTGAGGTGCAATTACAGCAGGGACAGCTGTATCTGAACAGTGCAGGGAAGTGCTCAGCAAGGAGCCAGGTTGCCTTGCTCTAGATCACAATAACAGAAACTTCCACAGAGGCACATCACAGTTAGCCTGTATCTCCACAAAGATCTAAGCATCCAGGCATAGAAAGAAGTGCATGAAGCAGAAATAACCAAAAGAAGAGAGCTGAAAGAATCATGAGAAAAATTATAAACAGCACTAAAAAAAAATCACAGCTCATCAACTGCTTGCTAAGTGCTTTTCTTCATTTCTGTAGGGAGAAAAGCACAAGAGAAATGGGATCTGTGGGAAATGCTAACTCATAGTCAAGACAGGGGACCTTTACTGCTGGGGCATAGACAAGAACCATAAGAATCAGAACCTCCACAGCATGCCCAAGACTTGGTAGACTGGAATGAGTCAAGTTAGGGCAAGGAACCAAGCACGAGTCCTCTGTGTTTGATATGATGGGTAAGGAGGTCCAGACATGGACAAGAGAGAGGGCAGCCTGCAAGATCACAGCCCCTGTTACGAGTCCTCCAGAAAAGCTTGTGGGAAAATGAATTGTTCTGTTCCAGTGTGAGACATGAACGATGCAGGAAAAGGAAGATAGAGAACTGCCATCTGAGGAAAAATAGAAAAAAAGAAAAGCTACTGCAGCACTCTCACAAACTACATGATACAGACATCCTATATCAAGAAACAGCATATCTTTGTACAACACTTTGTGCCCACTGAGTGAGTAATACAAGCTAAAACTGCACAAGCAATAGTAATTCAAGCATTTTCTAATTTTGAATGATCGCCTCTGTAAATATATTTCGGATATTGTTTTTACTTGTACTTACACACCAGAAAGAAATCCAATGTTTTTACAATATTCCACCTCCTCGTAGTATCAAGGACAATCAAAATTTTTTAAGTAAGTATTGTTCTGCATTCCTCCAAGTCTCAGTTACATTCATCATTTATCACAAAGATACAATCATAACAACCACCACACAGACTTTAATATTTTTTTCCACCTGCTGCATGAAAAAAATGATAAGACGAATAGTTCTTGGAGCGCCAAGAAAAAATGGCCTTTAGGATACTCTCATCAAAAAACAGACTAAACTCAAATTTGATATCCAGGCATTGACAGTTTCATGATCCACAGACTGAGCTACACAGATGCATTTATTCTTTCATGGCACCAGCATTAGATTAGTGTCAGGTTGTATTTTTATTTGCAGCTTGAAGGGTGCGGTTTCTATTACACAAAGAACACTTTACCTCTTTACCTGAAAGGGTTTTTTTTTAAATTTTTTTAATAATGATAACCATTGGTCCTTATAAAAAATAATATATTTTCTGCATTTTTCTTGCACTTGATATTCTAAGTTGTCACAGCTACGGGGACAATACTTCAATTTGGAAGATACTGAATTTGGTATCTGAATGGAGATTACTCAAAATAATAAAAAGGAAGTCAGATTATCATTTAATTATCAAATTTATATAGGAACACATCATCCCCAGAAGATCTACTGCCCCAAATCCCTTAAGTGACACTCAATTTTTACTATAGTATGTAACTAGGTAGGATCACTCAGAAATCATCTCTCTCATTCAGCTATTCAACTCAAAAGGAAATAATTCCAACAGACTAAAACAAGACGCTTCTGAAACAAAATCAAACACTATACAGCAGGTCCAAAAGTGCTGCCAAAATAATATGACAACAGTCAAAACAAGAAAAAATACAAAAATCACACTAATGTGATGAAAATACCCACTGTTGGCAACAAATTGACCTGGAAATCCATTCTATGAAAACACTGAGAGAAAAACCATAAGAAAAAAGAAAAGATTAATATGCAATTAGACACCCTTGGACACAGATTTAGAACAACATCCTTAATAATATGTTATTTCTTGAACAGCAGAAAGCTAATAAAAGCTAAATCTTTTCAAGTTTTATTAATTTACTAAATTTTGAGTGGTCCCTTTATTAAACTAATCACATTGACTCTTCATGAACAGGTACCAACCTCAGCTGCTGGCTCTAGAGTACAGAAAACAGCACTTGGCAATCCATTTCTGTACTTTAATCGTTATTTACTTGGCAAATCAAAAGGTTTCCCAGAGCGCTTCTAATATTTAAGGCTCGTTGCATTAAGAGTAGAGGGAAACACCACAAGCAACATAAACTGTCTTGCCCTGGAGGCTGCTCATGCTCCAAGGCAAAGCCAGAGGGGTTGCTATTGACCCATCATTTCTAGACACCTATTCAACTCTTCCCAGAATCTGCACACATTTTTTTCGTGTTGATATGTTCAAGGCATTTGGCAAAGACAAGCACCCCAATAGATAGCTTATGGGCCCAGATAAATAGAATATTTCTTGGAAAAACTGCATACTGATGCATAAAAAGCATCCCACATGCAAATAGGATGATATTTTATTTTGTCTATGTGCTTCTTTCCACCTGCATGTATTGCACACCATCATTTTTTGTTCTAAGAGTTTTTAAGAAAGATCAATTGCCTCTTTTGCTAAGGCTAAGTCACCTTATTTTATCATCAAACACACTTTAATATTTTCATATATAGTCTCTGAATATCCTTTTCTGAAGTCTCTTAGTATAAGGGCTTGGCATAAAATTTGTTATGTTCATGGTTTTGTTAAGTTTAGAGGCACATTTCCACACAGCTCTCACTCCATCTCTTTCCACTCCCATTAACAGGAATGAAACAAGAGAAAAGATTCCAACAAACATCAGGCACATTTCAGTTGAGGCCCACTGTAGCATTTTGCCACAAATCCAGCAGCTAATTTCAAATATTTTTTTTAAATGCATCTTTACTCAGACTATAGTTTGTATCAAAAACGGCACACAAACCCGATGGAGAAGTGCAAGTTTCCTTAACATGGCTGCATTCCTCCTATGAGGAGGCAACAAGCGTGTCCCACTTTATTTTTGCAGAAAACATGCAGAAGTATAATGGGAGACGAGAAAAGAGTGCAGTGGGTGAAGGGAAAGGGCACTGTGACCTTCACTTTGACAGGGTTCCGACATTAAAGGTTAACATGCGCTCTATCCCAAAGGCTCCTTTCCAAATACTCTCACTCAGGAACGACGTTTCTGCACAAATGCTGGCGATATCTGAAATGATGTTTTAACTAGTTTGAGATAAATCACTGCAAACCTCTCAGACACACTTATATGGGCTTAAACATTATTTAGATTACACAATCACTATCGGAGACAGCCACCGTGCCCAGGCTCTGCTGCTCCATGTAGAGGAGATCTGGGAAGGCTGAGCAGAGGGTTACAGTGCCCAGGTGGGCAGCTGGGTCTGCTGGGCAGTGTCATGAGCTTGTGAATGCTCAACAGGAGCCTGCAATGCGGGCAGCAGGTGCCTCCTGACCCCGCACACTCCTGCCATGCCACACAAACCTTTTCATCAATGGTGCATCACAGTCTTCCTTGAATAGTGTTCATCATCATCTTCCCCGATGGACACAGGAATTACTTTATGAAGAGGAAGAGCCACTGTTAAAAGACTGAGCAGTAACATACGGACTCAGATCAGAAGCAAAATAACTGATTTCAAAACCTGCGTGCAGCCAAATAATCAGCTGTTTAAGGGGAGACTGCAGCATTCTCTGTCACATGGCAATGTCTGTATTTGCATTTGTGATAATAAGAGTTTCTACATCTCCCTCAAAGCCCCTCCTCTCCAGAAATAAACACATCTGAAGGAAACAAGAAAGGATCCATTTGCAAAGACAGGTGGAAATTTAATTCCAGAAGCACAGAGAAATTGTGAATAGAGTATTTTTATCTAGGTAATGCTTGTGAGCCAGAACACTGACAAGGACATATTGTAAACTGTAGACTCTGAAGAAAAATTCCTGTGCTAAAATAGAAGCAGCACTATTTAATTACTTCACCCATTTCTCTCCAGGCAAAAGCATCTACTAAGTAAATAAAATATTTCAGTGTAGAGCTGTGATTTCTTACAGCTTTAGCTTTGGCCAGGTTGACAAATAAAACTAGTATAAAGCTCAAAACCTGGGAGGCAAACAGTTATCTCATTAAAGTGCAGCACATTAACTTGCAGCCATCAGCTCTGCTGCATGCTGTGAATAAATTAAATGTGAATTCAGAAGCATTCTGGCTGGCTGTGTCTGACAAGCTTTATTACTGTGCATACATGAGCAATCGTTTCCCAGTCTTATAGGGAAAAAAGCATTAGGGAGGCAAAGGCAAAAGAGTCCAAGTTTATCTTCTCTGGCAGTGGGATGGCTAAGCTCCTAAGACCAGGGAAGACCTCATACAAACATTTGGATGGCAAAAAAACAACTAGGACCAATCCTTCAGAAGCTGTCAGTGAAACAGATATTTTGGAGACCTACCATTAGTAGTTTCTCCTATGGCTGTACCTACTGAGTAGGTGTTTGTTATACGAGGACTGTCCATGGCCACCTACAAGGAAACACAACCTGACCACAAATATACTGGTTTGGGCTCAGTCAGGCACATATCACAATGTCAGCCACTGAATAATGCATTTTCCTTGGGGCAAAATGAAATATTTCTTCATCTTCTTCATTTCTTTGCTACAATCTCTCGTGGTATTAGTAAGCCCTTTATCCTGGCACCATATAGAGCCTATAAGAAAAATATTAGATACAGTTCCTCCATTTTGAAAGAAGCAGTAGTTGACCAAGGCAAATATGGATTAAAATCTCCATTCAGTGGTTCTTTACTAACCTATATTATACTAATAAAAATAAAAAAAAAGGTGTTTGTGTCCATCACTTTCTATTTCTAGATATGAACACACAATAGATATTTTTAAAAATTTATACAGGTGAAACCAAAAAAAAATCAACATATTAGTAAGGACAGAAGTGTGACAGGCATCATCCTAGCTGCCTCAGGTCTTCCAAGCATGAATCTCAGAGAACTAAAAATGAGGCAAGACTGAAGATACACAGTTGGGTGATCCAACATAAAGAAGGAATACATTCCCAAACACATTCCCAAGTCTTATTCTTGTGCATAAAAGGAGAAGCAGAAGCACTGCGTATTTACACATTCATACATGATCTGAAGTTCTTGAAGACAAGATTATGGGTTTTATGGAAATGATATTAGGATGGTCAAATATGAAAGAATAAAATTTGGACAAATGGCAAAACCATAAATAGAAGCACACAAAACCATTTTTACTCAATTAAATCTAACATTATGACCTCTGTAAAAGTAAAATTCTATAGCTCTGTATTTATTTAAACAGGCAGGCACTTTAAGTCATAAAATGTCAGAAAATCTTTGGCATAAAAGCACATTGTTTTCTAATCATTTCAAAATGGCAGAGAATTAAAAATTAACCTTTTATTCATCAATATTTCAAAGTCCTATTAGGTTCCATTCAGCAGAGAATGGCATTACCTTGCATGCAAAAATGTCTTGCAGAATAATTACAGCAAAACTGAGGTGAATGACAAACACTAAATTTAATAAAGCAGAAGGACATGGAGTTTGCCACTGCGCAAACAGTTCCAAAGCCAGTGTGTCTTTCATTGTCAAAAGTTTAACTCTAAATCTTTATTTGCACACTTAGAAAAGTCTACTTGTCCCAACCAGCCCCTGGCAACAAGGGCCCATTATCCTCTGACCACACAAGTAAAATTTCATTTCCAAAGCAGAATCACAGTGAAACAAAGCAAGACTCTTCCTTCAGTCTGACTGTGGATGTGGACATTAATTTCAACTTGCTCTTCCAAAGGAAAACATGCTCAGTACATCCTTGTCATGCCTCTGACCTGACACACATTCTTCAGGATGTTATCGCTGATCACTTGTTTATCCTAACACCAACATTTCTGAAGTCCTTCAGACTCACTAGAACAATACCAACAATGCCACAACTGGAAACAAACTGTGGCATTGAGTGAATAATCATAATTTGACCTCAATTTACAAACTCTAGTTTCATTTTAGTCACTTTCACCTTTCACTCCAGACTCTCACTATGTCTCTCTCTCTCTCTTTGTATTTTTTTTTCTTTCCCCCAAAATCAAAAAGGAAAAGAAATACCTCTGTTTCTGTCCAGAGGTGGTTACCACTTATGCTTGGTAATGACAACTCCTGGCTAAAGACCAGTCTTGCTAATGGTTCTTAACTATACAGCAAACAAACATGCAGTGGCCACAGAGCAACAGATAGAAGGTAAATAGAGAGAAAAGACACTGGAATTAGTTATTCATATGTGGAAAATAGAAAAATCCCAAAGAAATGACAGGAGGAGACATTACAATGAAACAGATCATCTCTAGCAGAAGAGACCAGACATAAAAGACTCAGCAAGAGGACAGAAATAGAAAGTCATAATAACCTTGCCTACAGCACAGATTTTCAGCAGTCAAAGAAAAGGAGAGGTGGTTTTCCATATGGGCATTTGGTAGGTTGCTTCAGATGACCCATGCTTTAGTCTGTAAGGAAAATGTGTGTGGTCTGAGCAGGTTTTGTGAAATTGCTGTTAGTATTTGGAGTCCACACATGAGCAGAACTCTGGAGACAAGCTTTAGCTACCCATAAAAGCTTTATGATGGAGAAATGACACTTTAAGTTGTGAACATAACTCCTGCAATTTCATAATCTAGGAGGAAAAATTAACACTGAATTATTCTCAAGAAATATGCCCTCAGAAACGGCTATTGGCATTAAGTGTAATATTACAAACATACAAGTTGAAAGCATGGGGCTATCTGACAACTATCTGCAACAGGAAGGTTTGTTAGAGCAGAAGGTCCATTGAATTAAACTCACTGGAACACAAAACACATTTCTTCAAATTTTCTTTCTCCTATCATTTTTTTATAGTTTTTTTGTGAGGAAAAAATAAATTAAAAGAAAGAAATCACTTATGAATGATAATGATCAAAGTATATTTTAAACACTTGGGAGATGTCTAGACATTACAGCAAAATGTCTATGCAAGAATCTGGATAATGGAACATGACATCTCAGGGGTACTTTCATTTACAGAAGATAAAAGTACTTTAATTTACAAGAAAATTCATAAATTGCTTTGATAAAAACATCCTTGTCAAACAGCAAAGCTAAGCAACTAATACTAAACACTAGCTAAGCACACATTACTTGGGTATGTTCTTTCTGAGACTCCCCAAAGGTGTTTTTGTCTGCAGAAACCCTCTTTTCAGAAGAGCTAGATAGGTATCACTACTCCTCAGCTTCTTTTATCATATGGCATAGGATATCCATGCACTGAACAGTACAAGAGAATTAGAGAGAAAGGTGACGCCATACCCCTAAAATCAGGATCATTCATTTATCTCAAATAAATAAATAAAAATAATCTTTTTCAAAAACAATATCTCCTCCTAGATTTTTCATCTCTTAGTTCTCAGTTTGTGCCATGTACTCTGTGCAAATGGCAAAGTAAATTTTCTCCAGTTGCATCGATTACAAGTTTTCAGTAGGGAACAGTGACCTGAAAGGGCAAGCACAGAACAGCCTATGGGCAAACATGTATGCATAAATACTGGGAAACAATGAAATGGTTAATGTATGCCCTGACATGAAATATCCAACATCATCAGATTTCTCCAGCATCACCCAAAACCTAGCAGTTCATCCTTTGGAGAGGGAAACCATTTTCCTGGAGGGGAAATAATGTGCCTTGACTTCAAAAAGACCTTAAAACAAGCGGGATTTATCATAGAATCATAAAATGCTTAAGGTTGGAAGGGACCTTAGAGGTCATCTAGTCCAACCCCCCTGCACATGCAGGGTCACCTAGAGCACAT
>JAUBOD010000667.1:3487047-3507637 GCA_032353885.1 Nothura maculosa
ACTGCTGTCTCATGGTCAACTTGTCGTCCACCATGACACCCAGGTCCCTCTCTGTGGGGCTGCTCTCCAGCAGGTCAGCTCCCAACCTGTACTGGTGTCCAGGTTATTCCTCCCCAAAACAGCTTTCAGTTCTTGAGATCTTTACTCTCACTTGCTCATCAGCCAGCAGCGCAACACCAAGCGTGATCCTCCACAGTGTCTTTTTTTCTAAAAAAGCTCAGAACTTTACCAAAGCTAATTGAAGACCTCGCTGTAAATCTTGGGTTTGCTAGCCACAGGCAGCCTCTGCCCTCAACAACCTTTACAACCATAAAGAGAGACAACAGATGGATAGAGCTGGAAAAGAGCTGAAAAAAAGCCAACACTGCTTAATACTGTGTATATTTATTCCCAGTCTACAGCTACTTCCAGGGACACCCTCAGCTTTCGTACCTCGAGGCTTGCTGTAACTTAGGATCTGATTCATAAAAGTGACATTGTACTGGCTTCTAGCAGGTGTTTGATCATATCATTGTACAAATTCAACAAGAATTTAAAATAACACATCCTCTAACTACTCCCCTCAACCTGTGTGGTCTGTGCCCACCTACAATGTAGAGCAAGCCCTGGCTCTCTTTAATCTTGCAGCCCTTTGAGTGCGCACAGTGGGGAGACATATGGGTTTGACCTACCTGCCACTGGGAGTATGTTTTTCATAATGTATTTCAAAGAACTAACTTTCAGAATTTAAGAAAGAAATCCCAGTTGCTAAAATATCTCTCTGCGGGAGAGGTGAGTGAACAGTCTTAATAAGTATGATGAATGAATGAAAAAGTCTTAATATGAATGATACTAATACTTCTACTGAGGATCAAAGATGTAATCTAGATACAAAGCTCTATGTTCCGATAGCTACGATATTTGACAACTTAGTCGCTCAGGTATTTTCATAATTATTTCTCAGCTCAGTGGCATACCTAAATTACAGTGCAGAGCTAAGGTCACTGCATATTGCCAATTCTAATGTATGAATTAAGTAAACCGAACTTGGAATAGGAAAGTAATATTTCATTTTTAAAGACCTTTACTTTGTACAAAGGATAATTAATTGAGAATATAACTTTAGATGAAAACCTAGCACAATAGTTACAAAATAAATGAATGGATGAATTATATATGTAGAGGTGTGCAAGATTTCGTTGTGTAGGACCTTAGAGTCACCTTGCAACTCATACAGCAATTTCTATAAGGCTATAATGAATCCATGTAATCTTCTCGTATCCTAGCCCTATTCATTGCCCTCTCCGAGAATCTCTAAATCTGATCAAATTAGGAAACCCAGATAGAATGAGACCATCCATATTCTGGCCTGTGTAAACTCGAGGGGAGTGTCCAGGGACTTGATCACATAATGACACTCCATTCAAAATGCCTTGAAAGCATAAAACACTTGATGTCCTCAGACAAATCCACATGTATTTATTTAAGTATCAGGTAAGTCAGTTTAGACTAGCATTTCCATAGAGTTCAGCATTGGCCTAATTTTAATTTCCAGAGATTATGATCTGGTGAATTCAGAGGGCATTTGAAATTTCCACATTTAAATCTTTACCAACCCCCAGGAAAATAAAATCACATAAGAATGATACTAGAGCACGAGCCAGCAGAAAGTCCCAGAATGGGCGATATGTACTTACCACAGAAAAATACTTGCATTCTATAAACTACCACTTGATATTAAACACCTGGAAGCCTGAAAAAATGCATGAGAATCTGGCACTTTCACACTAAACAATGAGTTAGACATATTAACTTTACCTTTTGCTGACTACCTAGTGAAAAGGCTTTGTGCCTTCATGGGGTACACGCACATGCACACATGCTCATGTATTTATGCAGAAACACAATACATACTCACATATATGTAGTTTTTCTCATTATTTTGTAACAGAATTGTTTATGCTACAAGTCCTTACTTTATAACTTTATGAAATTCAGGCAAATCTTTTGCAAGCAAAAAGACTTTTCACAAGTCTTCTGTGAAGCCTGCACACCTCACCTGATGCATACAAACCCAACACACTGCTGTGAAGAGTTGACCATGGGCTTCACAGTCCCCATGTTTTGTATAAATCTAACTGATAAACCTAGTGAAGTGAGCTCAGGTACTACATACCCCAAGCACACAGATTCACTCCTCATATTACAAAGCTTGGTCCACAGTTGGCTTTGAAAGAGCAAATTTGACAGTAACTAATAATACTGCCTGCATTTTGGGCCATACTTATCAGTGAGATTCATCACCCTTGTTCTCCTAGGAGTAGTCCTTACAGAATGCAATGGTGAGTAAACTGAAGATTAGTTTTACATGCATTCAGTTGCTTCCCAAAACAAAGACTGTATCAGTGTTCAGCAAAGTTTGCCGGGTCATTGCATTCAATAAGTATCTTTGCACACATTTAACTTAGTTTCCCAATTTTCTTCAACCTACTGAACCACAATCATAGAAATATTGTACCTATTCACAAAGTGATGCTTTGTTTTGAGAATATAAGCTTGAATTACAGCATGAGAAAATGAGAAATAAAGTGTCTTGAGGGCATAAATCTAACTAAGCAAATAGAATACTTGAAGGATTAAACATCAGCCAAAAATCTCAACCTAAGTTACTAAATACAATGCAATTTTCATGCCTTCACCCAGCATTATCTTCCTGCTAACTTCCTCTGAGTAGAAATCATTCAGTGCTTGCAAATTCATTCTAAACCATCCATATTTTAGATCTTAATCTGCTTGGGGGTAAACAAGCATCCAAAGAAAAACTTTTTCTTAATGATTTTTTGTTATTGATTTTCTTATAGATTGAAGATAAGATTTTTGTAAATAATGCCAAAAGACAGTAAGACTAAGGAAAGCAAAAACACAAAAAGTCAACTAGATTTTTTTATTGTGTAAATGAATAAGTCTAACAATTTTTAAGATAACAATTAAAAAAAACAGGTGAAGAAATAGTTTCAGCCACAATTAAACATTCCTGATCATTTCTGATTAACTGTGCTACAATTATCACTCCTTGTTCAACCTGGAAAGCAAAACTGTGTCAGCCCAGATATCTTCTGCATTTTGCCCTCAGTGAGTATTTTCAGAAATCTGCATCTGTTTCTGACTTCTAAAACCAAACTCGGGCTTCTAAGAGACTATGATTCACTTCCTTTGAACACCTACAAGTAAATCAGTTATTTATGCATTGACATAAAGTAACTACTGAAGTTCACAGCTAACAGCAAAAGAATGGCATGAAAATGCATCATTCTCATAATCGTGCTAGGAGTAGCCTCTACTTTATGCAAGTTTTTGTGGTTTTTTTTTTTTTTAATAAGTGATAATGGTTTGGCTTCTGTCACAGTTATCTCAAAAGTCTCTGCAAGATTGTGATAGCACACTTTCCAAGTCTTGAAGAAAAATACAAAAGATATAAGTGTTGGATCACTGATTCTAGACTAGCAAAACATGCCGTCTAGTGTATGAAGTATTCCCTCTTACTGAAATCAGTAAAAGTTAGCATTAATTTTTTATGTGAGATCACCTGTCAATCTAAGCTTACACTTTTTATTGTTCAAACATGCCTACAAGGTGTTACATGTCTTACATGGTGGGTTTACAAAATAGAAATACCAGGTATTTCTATTGACCATATCTGCAGATTCACACCAAAATCATATTAGAACAAGATACAGGATGTTCAACAAAAATTGCCCAGAGCAAAGGAGTGGATTTAAAATTCTGGAAGCTGAAATCTGTATAGTTCTCAAACATCTTCACTTCATCTTGGCTCTTTCTTAAGAGTCTCCATCCTGTAGGTCTACTTCTGATTTAAGTCCACACTTAAAGACAGTTTAAATATGCAGCAGAATGTGATTTTTTTATACTAGAGATGTCACAGGAAAATGAACAGATTCCTCCTTGTAAGCTTCATTTTGAAAATGCTTTAAAACAGAAGCTTAATGTGGAGAGTTTCAATGGCATAAAGCATACTGCATAGCAGTATCCAGCTCCCCACAAATCTCATTTATGAGAAAAGCCCTATTTGTAAAATTACCCAAAAGTTATAAACCTCTGAGATCTGGAAAAATTTACAGAATAAAACACGACTTAAGTCACAGAGACTTTCTGGAGAAAACAGGTGGACACTTTCTATGTTCTTGAAAATATCGAGTATAGCTCCAGGCAGCATCAGCAAAACATCCAGATTTGCTAATATTTCACTGATTTCAAAAATAAATAAAAATTAAAATTAAAAATTAAAAAATGTCATTTTTAGTAGCCAGAAAGTGCAAGAATATTTACGGAATAAAAACAGATCTGCTCACCTATTCTTGCACTTTCCTATGAGTCTTCATAGAGCTACTGTTGGAAAGCAAAATAATGCTAAGATGGGCAACGGGACCAAAACAGTACAGCTATTTTTACAATGCTTGAAACAACATCTTAGTTTGAAATAAATTCTTTTTTTTTTTAATTTATCTTGACATTATGGAGTTAGTATATTTAAACTGGGTCGATACTAAAGTGAAACTTTTCATTTCAAGTCAGGAAGTTTATATCTTTCCAACTAAAATAAAGTATTCCTTTTTTCTCCCCTTACTTTTTCACAATTACCAATGAATTTAAAAAAACACTTATTTTCAAATTCTTCCTCTGAGAGTATGCAATTTTATGAAATATAGAGAACAAAAGTCTTGCAGGATTTCAGATTAGGTTCACTGGCCACTAAAACTATAATATACAGTGTCTAGTCATGCTGGACTGCTGCACACCACAGAAGAACCCAATGGGATGAGATCTGCAGCATCCTGCAGGTTCGTGCTGAGGTGGGGGGCATTTTTTTTCTGGAAAAAGAAAAAAAAATCTAATCTTGCTTTAACAGATTTCACTTCTCCATGCATCAGTTGTGCTAGCAGTCTCTTTGGTAAAAATGTACCGTTTAATTCCAAGTTGAATATACATGGAGTAAAAACTGCATTTTTATTTCATTTCTTGACTACCCCCAGAGCATGCTGTGATAGTTATGTTCCTACTGGTGAGCCATTCTGAGAAAAACATTGCTCATATTCTTTAATCAGACTCAAACATTTTCATATACTGTCAGAAAAGACACCTCCACCAAAATTATGAATCTCATAGGGTCTCTGCAACACCATATTTCTTTACGGTTTTGATATAGCAAATAGCTTCCTCAGGATTTCATTATTTCTAATATCACCAGAAAGTGTGTTATTAAAAGTTTTGAACGGACAGCTTATTCTCAACTTAGAGGATGTTATCTTCAACTGAAACCTGAATCCAAGTACACTGGGGCACTGCGTATACCCAGGAGCAGCAAAGACAACCTCAAACTGTCCTGTTCTCTGGGGCTAGGTAATTCATCTGCTTAATGCTGTAAAATTCCACACTGGTGTATTACACAATAATACACTGGTATATTACACAAAGCTCTTCTTCAGCAGCCAAACTCTTACGGAATATGGCACAGTAAGAAACACAGTCTTCCATAAAATAACATTGCAACGTCTGTTAAGTCAAATATCCTTTGAAAGGTACATCTTTACAAGAGTATATTGTACATTATATTAGGGATGGAAGGGCTGTTTAGGTAGTCCAAATAGAACAAAAAATACCATGCTAGTTATTTGGAGTTTATCGTTTTTCTTTTGTTTATTCTTTCCTTTGGAGATTAAAGGAAAGCTCAAGAAATAACCATCACTCTCTAAAAGAAGAGGGTAATTTAATATCATACGGGCTCCCTGCTAGGCACCACAGTGTCTTAACAACATGCATTCAGGAATAGGGTAAATTAAAACTAAGAGAAACTCTTTTTAGGTATGTATTTTGGCAAGGCAAACTTTAGAAAGGAAGATACCTTTCTCCTTCACATCCCTGAACCTCCAGTTAGGTCTTCATCTTCTGTCAGGCAAGACACTCATGGAAAGGACTTTACCAAATTTTCCTCTCTGCCTGGTCCTCACAGAGGTTCTTCCGTGTGACTAAGGCTGAACAGCAGGCAGACCAGCAAGGACAGTGTAGGCAGGAGCCAGAAATAACGATTCAGTCTGCCTAGCTCAGGAATGACGGGCAGCAAGCTTTACACAGCCTGGCTGGCAGGAGACAGCCCTGTGACAGTGCTCGGCCATGTGTTCCCCATAGCTCAAGGACAGCTAACCTACAAGTATTACCATAACTTGGAGAGAAGTATTAGATCTAAGTGCAATATAGTCCTCACATGTGCCCTGCTTTAGTTTTTCTTTCAAGCCAGAACATGGCTTAATTCCAGGAAAACGTTAAGGCATGAATTACAGCAATGACAAGTTAAGGCTAAACTATGTTCTTCATGCATCACTTTCTCAGACCGTTTCCTAGGGTGCAAGTAGGCCTACCGATGCAAATATTCACTAGCAAGAGAGAAAAGTTTAAAATTTGGTTCCCTGCAGTGACCGATTGCTGCACAGCTCTTGGGCTCCAATTCAGCAGTCTAGGTATTGTTATCCACCAACCTGTCTATAGAGAACATCCAAGGTCATAGATCTTGGCTCTTTACCAGGCTAGGCTGCTCCAAACAAAACTTCCCTAAAGAGTGGCATTCACAGAGCTTCTGATGCCACCTGCAGAGAAGAGCTCAGAACAGGTCAAGCCATGTAAGGTAGCTAAATCATCCCAAATCCACCCACACCTTTTGGACAGTATGGCAAAAACAACCTTCCCAAAGTCCTAGCAGCATGAATTTTACACGACAAATTGCAGTAATTTACACACAATTTGCATTAGCAGCTCTCTGAGTTTAGAGTATCTACTCCAATCTTGCCTTTGAAGAAGGATTATAAACAATCTTAATTGCTATTCCCTAATTTAGCCCTCCTAAATATTCTTTTGCCAGAAGGTGACCGCAACTTGACAGAAATCAATGAGACATGGATCAACACTTCTCAGCCCTATAGCATTTTGTAAAAGCTCTCCATAAAAGGTTCTCTCACAAGGAAACCAGCACTAATGCACTGTCAACCCACTAAAGAGAGCTCCTCACATGGCTGCAGACTGAAGCTTGATGGCATCACTATGCCAATGTCCATGGGCAGTGTCATTTCCTAGGAGGATGGCTGAGGCTGGCAAAATGCTGATTGGCAAAGTCAGTGCAGGGAGGTGGGGAAGCTGTGCCAGGTTGTAGCTTCAAACAAACTGAATGTGCTTAGTTCTCCAAGAGCAATTAAGTAATAATCCACATGGATTATTTTAATATATAGTCTATTATAAAACTGCAGTGGGTTGAAGAATTATTAAATTTTTGTCTAAGTTTCCTAAGATGGATATAGAGAGGATGAGAGGAGCAATAGTTTCTGAGATCAGCCAGAACCCCCAACTTGTTCACATGATGGCTTCCTATTCTCCTATAAGCCAAGCTCAAAGGGGCTCAAAGAAATCATATCTCATTTCTTCTCTTTAAATGGAGCATCATGTTAATGCATCTTTTTTGTTTTTCCCATTAGAACTGTAAAATCACATTTTGATGATTGATTTTTGTTATTTCCAGAGTTATGCCTGGACATACACCAGTCTTGACACTTCTACCTTCCTATCACTACACTTCAATATCATAAAAGGACTTTGTCCCCTCTCGGGCATCTTCTGTCTGTCCTTCTAGCACCGATGAATACTATGCCCTATGTGGCCAGGTAAGGCTGCTGCGGCCAGAGTTTAGCACACAAATCTTCTCAATATGCAGCTGAAAACTGCAGTGACTATTTCTATCCAGTCTCACATAGAAAAAATCACAGCCATCATCTCCCCAATATGTCTTCCTACACTCCCAATCCTAAGGTTCTGTTCTGCCAAATAGTCATCTTTCCAATAATTTTATGATTCATCCCTAGCTTATTCAGTTACATTTTTACCCAAATGTTTGCTTCACTATGGCCCAATAAACACTACTGTTTTACTCATGTGTTCCTTCTATTTTATTACTATCATAATTCAGTGAGAACTTAATTTTATCAATTCAGTTCCATCTACTTCCAAAATACTTTCAGACTGACTGGCTGTAGAGACTACTGGCAAGATTTAGACCTGTTTACTGTTGTCCTGATGTGTCCTAAACAAAACAAAACAAAAACAAAACAAAAAAAAAACCACAAGTTGCCAAAGTCTTTCATCAGCTCCCCTAAAGTACTTGAAGCTCACTAAAGGCAACATGAATTCTCTGTCAAAAGTGGCAAACAAGAAGTATGTGACAGCAGGCACAGTCCTACTGGCAAATATCATATTATGCCCTCAGCAATTTCATATCCTGATCTAAATTTGGTAGCTATAAAAATATCTTCCACCAAAAGTTTTAATTTGAAATATCCTAGCTTGGTATTCATGGAATCCTTCTACAATACAAAATAACTTGGTCTTACCAGAGGATCGTGGAAGCACAGCTACATGCAGCAGGAGTTCATGTAACCCTTTTTTCTATATGGTTTATCATAGAATTTACTTAAACTTCTTCCTAATGAATTTTGTTGCTTTCATATTTTTAAAAGATGGGTCTTGGCAGTAATGATATAGAGCAAATTCTTCCCAAATAGAGATCCAAAAGACAAGATGTATTAGAAAGTGATACCACTATGATGTACATTTTGAGAACATATATAAGAATTACTGCAAAATAAAAAAAAATCTTTCCAGTATCCCCACATAAATTCAGCAGCTGAAGTACTTAGGTATATTCTTTTATTCAGCAGTAAAGTGTCCATTTATTATTGTGAATTTCACTCTTCTTCCCCTACAGCAGTGTAATACCTATGCATCCTCTTTCTCAGCACAGATTTTCCTTTGCTTTTGCTCAAGCTTTAGCAGTGAAATCAGTCAGTAAATCACTCCCAGGATGTGTGCTAGATGCTTTCTGAAGCAGTGCTTTGCAAGTCGATGGAAATAAAGCTGGTAGCATTCATTTTCTAATCTGCAGATAGGCTCTTGGGTTTAGGAGATGATATTTGGACTCAGCAGTCTCAAAAACTCCATTTCCATGGAGTTTTCTCTAACCATGTTTTAGAGAAAGCACATATTGATACCCAGGAAAAAAAAAAGAGAAAAAAAAAACCAACAGATACAGGGTAGCACATTCGTTGTCTCTATTCTCTGTTTTATAATCTTCTTCTCTATATGAATTTATATGGTTACATACGTACTGAAGCCTGCCAGCCTCCCTCTCATAAATTCATTACAATCACAAAAGACCAAGGGCTTCAACTAGCACCATCAGCCAAAGTGCATCTGTTTGATGACTTCCAAGTGTAATAGGCGAGATCCCAAATCCTGCTTTTCTCATCTAGTTTTTCCTTAATCTGTACATAGGTCATAATCAAAGACAATGGAACTTTTGGTAAAGGGTAGATTTTGCATCTTTCAATTTTTTTCCAGCTCTTTGAAGACAGATTAAACTTTCTTCCATGCAGCTATTTCACAAAGGTTCAGTTAAAGACTGGAGGCAACCAACTTCATCTGGTACTCATCTTTTTGACAAATAAGTTGCACTTGGTATTTTAGAGGGCCATATTTAAGTCCATCATCATCTAATCAGCACTGCTTTCTTCATCTGCTCAGAGCAATTTATTCATCAAGAGCTAACCAAAATAGACTCAGTTCTGCACAGCACAGTTACATACACTGCACAGAGCAAAAATGCAGTGTTACTGCTCTGATTTAGAGACAGTTCATACAGACCTGCACTTAAACAAGGCACAAAGTAGTGGAAAATTAGACTCGGCAGTCTCAGACATTAAGGCTGAATCTGATCCTGGTGGCTGGTGAACTGTATTATTCAGCAAAACATCCAAAAATATTTACCTGTGAACTGGGTTGAGCTGCTGCAAAATGCTTATTTCTAGCATCTTAATATTTGCTCCCCTCCCTCCAAATGACATTTCTTGATTTGTTCGTATATTGGTGGGGGTTTTGGAAATGAATTTGCTTGCCTCCTAGATTAAGAGGGATCACAATTTTATTATCTAAAAGTGAGAGATGTGACTGTCCCTCCCTACTTATTTCTGAATGTGTTAGAAGAACATGCCTCCATATTTCTACTAGCTTTATATATTCTCTAACAAAGTATTTGCAGTCAATATCTCACACTGTTAAAACAGAGTTGTAATGGCTCAGAGTGGAAAAGTCTGTGTAAAATGGATTGCACTTAGTTTTTTTCTTCTTCTGTGTCCTAAGAAGAGCAGAGGAAGTAAATGTCAAAAAAGATAAAATCCGCAGTTCTGAAAAAGACCCCATTGACTTACTGTGGCCTCAAACTTACTGGAGAAGCAGCCCAGACCAGAGAGAAGCCTCTGCAGAGGTTATTTCCTCTAGTGTGGTGGTACAAAGTGTGAGATTTGGAAAGATTTATTTAACTCTCAAAGCACAAAAACGGATTAGTATGAACTGGGAATAGCTATTTTGCAAGGCTGCCACAAGGGCCAAGAGAAGGAGTAGGCCATCAATGCACCCCTGCAAGTCCACAGCACGGAGCAAAAGGCTTGCTAGCCCAGGAGGCCATGAGCAGGAGTAACATCAGGGCTGCACAGTCCAGCTCTGCCATCACAGATGCATTCAGGCTCCAGCTATTGCTCCCAGGACAGCACCTGGCTCTCTGTCAGTTGCTTACTTAGAGCCAAGTGTCGAAACAGACCCAAAAGCAAGGACGCAAAGTTGTCCTCAGACTTCTCTTGTCCCAGTCAAGTTCCCCATCACTGACCAACCTCAGCACAGCCTCATTACAGCCTAAGGGGCAGCACATGGAAAATCACTGAAGAAAATAGTCAATAAAGGGTTATACAAAGTAATACCTGGAATACAACTTTTTGGGGCTCAAAAGTGTCTAAGCATAGACAAGAAAGTAGTGTGGAGAGGAGGATGTAGAACGGGACAAAAACAAAATATCCCTCCCTAGTAGCATTATAGCACTATCCCAAGTTTTAAAACAATTCCGATGTCTTCGTTTTTCAGTTCATATTTACAAGGTTTTCTGTTAAGAGAGGCTGCATCATTAACAGTCAGGTCATTACAACAAATCATAGAAATTCCAGTTTTCTCCATATTGCGAGAATTGTGATTTCTAAAGGGATTCCTGCTTCTTGCTTATTGGAAACAGTAGCATTCATTTGTACGTGCACTGTTGATGTCCTTCATACAGTCCCTTGGCTTACTTTCCTAATTTCCCTGCTATATCCAAAAACTGTTGAGGCTGGCTCGATTTCTATTTATTCATTGTCAAATTATAAAATGTGCTTCTGAAAACACTCACTGGGCACATGCACTAAATAAATAACACTTCACTAAAACGGCATGAATCCAAATCCCTCTCACAGCTAAAGTCTGCACAACTAGATAAGCCTTGAAGCATAACTAGAAGATCAAAATATTGGGTTCCCTATTCCCAGCCCAACCAGGTCTCATTTGAAAACCAGCTCTCCCACTATAAAGGATAAAGGCTGTCAATTTTACAGCCTAAGTAAAGAAAGTCAGAACTCCAACTGAGCAATACTTTGCAGACTAAATTTCATCAAAACTGAGCATCCCCATGCAAGGAAAAGCCTCCATTTTGACCCTGGAGACAGGTATGCCAAATAGCGGGGAAAGCTGAAGTACAATAAAAAAAAATATTCCTCAAACAAGAAAATTCCAGTTTGGGATTCACAAATATACACAGTCCAAATAAACAGTTCTGAATTTAAGCATACAGTTTGTTGATTAAAAAGGTATCCTTAATGCAAGACTGTACTTCGAGACCAGCCATACACTGGCAGCAAGCACAGTGAATTCCAGTGTGCAAGTGCAGAGAACAGGTTCTGTTCTGAAGATCCAACAAACAGCCCACAAGAAAAGCACTTTTTTTTTTTCTTTTTTTGTTAGCTCAGCTGGGTGGAGATGAACACACTTCACTGTCAATGTCCTCCAACTAAAATCCAGCTGACGTGCATCTTTGCCTGCAGGAGAACTTCCGCTCAGCATCCCCCCCCTCCTTCTGTGGTGGGAATGGACAAAAGAATTTCTGTTCCAAGTCTGCTTCATGCAGCCCTGGCTCGACCCAGCACATCAGCTAATGTTTCAGTCCAAGTGTGCAGTGCAGAACTCCAGCACAGCCTTCCACTGCCTTCCAGACGGGAAAACAGCAACAGGCAGCTGCCTTCTGCACCAGCTTCCAAGTGATTTCACGATGCAGTGTTGTGCACAGATAGGTCCATCATGAGTGGTCATTATTGACACCTCAGATCTGAAGGAGAGGATGTAGAGGCTCCTGTTTTGGATTGTGTGATGAGAACAGGCATCTGCACATGGGATGTGAAAGGAACTCAATTCTCTTGGCTTGCACAGCTTCTGAGACAGCCCATTTTTGTGTCCAAGTTCTGCATGAGTAACTACTCTTAAAAAATTTAAGGGCTTCAACAGGAAGAAATAAGGAATCTTAAAATAGCAAATATTGGAATTCCTATGCTAGCAACTAGAAGCAGCTATTACTCCATCAAAAATAGAAGACATACAAATATGTCACTTGACTTTAGTGGGAACGCTCAAACTAACTGAAAACTTGTTTTTTGGCTTTTTTTGTTCGTTTTTTGGCTTTTTTTTTTGTTCATTTTTTTTTTCCAGAATCAAAACTTTTAACAAAAGGATTTGGCAAAAACAACCAAATTGAAACACTTTGAGATATATTAATCACACAGTTTGAATGCATAGTATTACATGTAAATCTTGAAACTAAACATTTTTTCCTACTTTCACTTAAATCACAGCTTGGTAACTATTTGTAGTTATAAGACAAGTGTCTGGCTGCCAAAACAAAGTCATATGCCAAACATTTAGTAATATTTAAAACAAATCTTCTACCAAAATATGGATAAATCATAGATGATAACAGGGCAAGAATATAAACCATAAAATATGCTCTTTACTCCACTGCACTTTGCTGTGTAAGAACATGCTATTGACTTTATTTAAAGGTCACGACAGTTCAATGCATTTTCTCTTAGCTTTTTTAAATTGTGAGAATAACTTCATCCCATAAACCTCCTGAATAGGCTTTTGCCTTTGTAGCAGCACTGCATACATCTCCCAGCATCCAAAACACCCTAGTAAGCGTTACATGCAGAATGGAGCCAGGTTTGCAATCACAGCACAGGAATCCTCCCTTTCTCTTCTTCCAGCTACCCCAGGAAGTATTTTACTTCATAGTTCAAATGGCTACAGCACTGAAGCATAAAGAACGCAAGCTAAAACAATACACTGTTAGATGAAGCAAAGATCAAGCATTATTTAACATGAATAGACACATTCCAAAAGGGTGGCAATGAATCTGTAAATTGTCCCAGAGATTTGTTTTAAATTAGATCGTGATGAAAACCAGGAGATTGCTTTAATCTAGACAGGAAAAAATACAATCTGTAGTTCTAAAAGAAGAAAATAAAACAGATTCAATTTCACACTGAGAAAAACAACTTTTAGTGGATATGGCATTCTGCTACATTGTAAAAGAAACATTATATAAAGATTCTTTTAGGTTATTTGGACTAGATCTGAGGAAATACAAAGCACCCTCAGCATCCATGGGAGCCAAAAGCAGTCAGCACCTTCAGCACACCGGTCCCCATCAATGAACAACAGCTTTCTTAGGAGAAAACACACTCAGCTTTGCCTCAGCCCTTTCAGGCAGATGCCAGTTATCTAAGGAGGGACTAATAAGACTATCATGAACTTCAGCTAGATGCTTTTCTTGTTTAGCTATTCTCCCATATAACAAACAGTAAATAAATAAATAAACAAAACAACAACAAAGAAAGAGCCTTCAGATTTCCCAGTCACTTTGTAGCACAAATTATTACTTTTCTACCTGTTTCTCAAAAGCAAACTGAATCCCTGCTATAAAAATATGAAATATGACCTCAAATCTGTCTAGCTGTGGAAAGATATGCAGCATCAGTAAAGGTCTCTATCACCAACATATATATGAAAAAATACACATACAAGCTATTAATCACTGAAGCGCCCCAGAGGAAATCACCACTGATGCCAATTTCTGACTGGAGATTTTCCTGAAGAATGAAAATATAATTATCCTTCGTCAGAAGGAGGATTCAAGTGTTTCATTGCATTTGTTTACACTGATTTATCTCCAACAGTTCAGCATTTCTATATACTTATTAGTTGATACTATACAGCTAATTCAAATATTGAAAAACATCAGAAGAAACCAAGGTCAAATGAAAAAAATCCTTCAATCTTGAAAAAGTTTAGATTAAAATCCCCCTTTCTTCCAAATTACAGTACCCCACAGACTTTATGTTAAGCCCTGCACAAGCAGGTCTGTTCACAAGCTGAGCCCCTTTAACTTGTGACTCCTGAGAAGACAGGACAGGATGGGCTTAGAGGTTATTCTCACTGAACGGGCTGCTCTTCAAGGAGCAGAAACATTAAAGACAAGTCCCTTTGCTAAATCAGAAAAGTGTTTACTAAATACATGTAATCAATAACTAGTTAAGTAGCTAAAGTTTAATTAATATCCCTTTTTTGAGAAATAAAGATAGCATTTTTCCTCTAAATATGGAAAGCCTTCTATGAACATTTACACTTGGAGTTTCATAATTTTGCCTGCTTTATATATACACTTGCTCATGTAGTTTTGGTGTCCCTGAACACCTGTAAAGCAATGATCATTTTGTACAATACAATAAAATACAAGTAAAAATGCAATAAAACACAAGCAGTACCATTGTAAAAACTGCAGAAAGTTACCAAACATAAAACATTCACTGAACCAAAATATATTAGAAGGACAGGCTGGATATACACACAAAGCAGCAAAAACGTTTTAAACCAAGAGTATTAAATGAAATAGGAAGGCAATGGGGTGGAGAGAAAGGCCTGACTCCAGATGGCAGGGAAGCCATTTCCCCCGTTCCACCTGCCTGCCAAGGCAGCGAGATGCTCGGCAGGGCCACAGGAGACATCGGCTCTCCTGGATCCCGGCCAGAGGAGACAGGGAGGACAGGGACCAGGGCAGTGCATACGTCACTCCTTGGGAATGCGAGCAAACATGGTCACCAACCATTTCTTGTAGGAAATGGGCGACAAGTCTGTTTGATTTTTAAGGCAAAACAGGGAATCAGATTCACTCCATGCATGCTAGGAATGTGCCGTAACAGGAGAAATTAACAGTGAATGCCACAGGAAAATAAAGACCAGTATTTCTCAGAGTGTGGGAGCTGACACAACAGCATGTGCAGGGCCACCGAGAGGCTCTTTAATGGATAAAGCCAATATAAAGAGAAGCTCATCACACAGGAAAGACAAAAAAGGAGTCTTGAGAGTCATATCTTTGACTGAATTACTTTGACATTCATTTTCTCAATTGAAAACAAGACAAAAAGTACTATTTCAGGTGGGGAAAAATAAGATACAGAATGCACTGGAAAAAGAAAAATCTCTTTCAAATATTCAATGCATAGGTCAAAAGCTAAATTGGCAACCTGCATTATAAACTTATAAGTTTACCTGCATTGTAAATTCCAAGTTCTAAACAGAACTAATTTTATATCAAATGAGATGCCAGAAAGCAAAGTGGAGGAACTCTGTTGACCACTAGTGGACATTTAAGGATCAAACAGGATTCAGGTGCTTCCTGCATACAATTATGCTTCATACAAAGAACATCAGTGTTTACTGCCTATTCACGCTCAAAATTAAAAATCTTTATAAGCAGTGAAAAAGTTGTCTATGGGAACTGTAAAGGAAGTATTTCTAGCATTTTCTTTAAGATGAAAAAAGCTTCCCATGAGGCTAAGAATAAGAAACGTCCACCCCAGAAGTAATCACTTGAACATCTACAAGACACTACAACAGAAAACAAGAATTTAAAACATTATTTGAAACTAAGCAGCTTTTCAGCACTACAGACTATGGCTAAGATATTCCAGCTACAATAACATAAATGGTTTTCTCCAGTCTCCAGGTACAATCTTCAATATCTTAATACATTAACAAAAAATCATCCGCATTTGATCCTCCCTTTTTGCACGCCTATTCTCTATGAGATCTTGTTTTTCTTTTCCAGGCATGATGATGGTGGGAGAGCGAAAAATAGAAATTCCAAGTCGCAGAGTCTCTTCCTAAATCTGGGTAGCATCTAACAAATTCCACCTGCCAACAGAGCCTTCTCATTTAAAATGAGCCAACTTTAGCTCTGCTTTGTCTAAGTAATTGCTTTCTGGCAGATGGATAAAGGACGTTATAGGTCAAGATAGGGAAAAAAAAAACCCCATCTGAGAGCCAGAAGAAGTTAGTCAGATCCAACGCACTCCTCATCAGGAACTACATTAAGCAAACACGGCTGCCTGGCTGGTGTCACCATGAAAGCAATTTTCACTCAGAATTGTACTGCTCACAGCCAAACCTCAGGTGATGAGCGCACATGTTGATGGCAAAGGCTCCATCTACTCAAAGGAAGACAGGAAACAGAACCCAGGAGGGTCTCGACTCTCCAAATTATGCACATAAACTGTATTTCCAGCCTCAAAATCATTCAGAAGATATTACCTGCACTACAGGAACTGCAGACATGCCCTCAGTACAGGCCAAAATTGCTCATAAAGCAGAACTTAGGATAGCACCAATTTCAGCAGAAAGTTCAGCTGCTTGGGAAGGAAGAGAATATTCTCCTATCATAAATTATTTCTAAATACTTCTCAGGAGTATGGAATATTAAAAATAACATCAGGGAAAAGGGTAACATATATTATGCATATAATATATATTATTAATATAAATGATTTATATAAAAACTCAAATTTCTAAAAACAGATATATATATAGATATAAAGATTATCAATAAGATAAAGTTAATTGTTGAGTAAGTAGACCAACTCATAGGGAAATGCTGCCTACTGAGATCTACTGTGTTTTATTGCATTACGCGTGGTTCATATCCTCAACTCGGATAGGAGGAGGTCATTAACAGATTAGAATTAGCCAGGGAATAAAGTTTTTCATTTCAGCCAAAAAAGTACAAGCATTCAACAAAACTACACTTTCCTAACTACCAAAATTATCCTCCAAAAATAGACCTTCACCTTTCTCTTACCTGAACTGCTGTGGCTTTAGCAGTTTACAAAGACGAAGAGACATATATCTTGGCCAGAAATCATAAGAACACATCCATTTATGTTCTCATTATCACAGCAATAGAAGATTAAATATGCATGCTATTATTTTCTGGTAGTTAAGAGGTTATTTTGTTCCCACTCAGGGAAAATCTGTCATTTGCAATACATGGGAAAAGAGATACAAACAGCATCAAAGTAGAAAACATCATGGTACAAGGAATGACTCTCATACATTCGGAGCAAATCTAGATGCAAAAAATTTTTAACTGACAACACTGAAAGAAGTTATACTGGAGAATCCTGCCCCAGATACAGCATTTCTGATTTTAGGAACCCAAGAACATTTAGATAGAAATGCTGAGAGTGAGACAAAGTCTGGCACATAGACGTGCAAGTGCTGATAGGTAGCATGAATTTGTACCTGCATTGAGCTAAGGATTGACCAAAAAAAGAAAATCCCACGCATGTGTGATCAGTCATGTTATTAAACAGAATATGAACATTATCTTCAACTGTATTGTTTAAATATTAACATACCTGAATATCATTTCTAGTTTTCCCTTTTTTTCAAAGAGCTAAAAATTACATTATATTTGAACAGACAGACATACATCATACCAGCCCCAAGCATTCGTCCTAAGTAGGGAGGAAAGCTGATGTTTTCTAATTAAAAACAGTTTTTTTCTCAAGTATACCAGAACATCTTTTGTACTGGAACAGTGATGATGCATCCATTTGGAAAACTTATTATTACATTTTCAAGTCAATAGTTTGTTTTCTTCAGCATTAGCATTGGAATGTTTTTCAAATTCCTAAGTTGTATTTTATTCTACTTCTGATGAATTAAGTTCAAAATCAGTGCTTCAACTGTTGCAAGAGAGGTTTATGCCCTGCTGGAAAGAATAAGAACACACTCTTAACATGCGTAGCTCTTCTGTTACCAATAGAAAATGCTATTTACAGAGTATATCAGCAATTTCATGAAGACAGTATGTGTTAGCTTTCAAATGAGTTCAAACTGCACGAGTTAAAGCTATAGAGATGTGACACAAGAGGTTTCTGATTCTACACATCCCTTAGATTAACTACTTAGAGTACAAGACTTGTATTAAATGTCTCTAAGTGCTCACAAAGCATAAAAAAAAACCAAAATACCCCATACACCTACAAAGAAATATTACAAATGTCCAACAGATTAGTTCTTCTTAAAAGGAGAAATCAATTCAATATTTGCCCTGTACTAAAGCTGTGTATTTCCACATTACATGTTGAGTATCATAATAAATCGCTTACTCAGACATAGCAGTACTTGCACTGCACTGATACCCAAGTGCCACGTAAAGGATACACATGGTCTGTGTGCCAGGTTGCCTAAGGGGCAAACTCACCCAAAATGCATTTGCCACAGCTGGCATTTTAGAAGTGAGATAGGCAAATAATGGTTTATGATAATTTGAGGCAGCAGATAGACAAATTTCAAAGGTCTCAAGCCTACGCCACCGGAATCAGGACAGTTTCGCTGCTGATTTCACAGGACTGTGCAGGGCTGTTACATGAGCAAAACCCTTTTTACAACATAAGGGGGCAATTCCTTCCCTGCAGAACCGGCCCAGTTTAATGCTGTACTGGGACCAACTGGCAGCTGCTGTTTAGTGTAGGCTAGTTGTTGAACTAGCTAGGTTCAGACATGCTAACAAAGCAGGAGAGCTTATATTGTTACTGTCTAAGCTGCACAAAACCTCTGACCAAAAGCCCCTTGTGCAAACAGCCATATACTTTACAGAAAAAGATATGAGGAAAAAAATAACTAAGCGATACTACTGAGAGAGATGAACTCTTAAGATGTTGGTGATTGCAGTCAAAAAGCCTGTTAACTCTAATGCATATCACAGGCAATCACTGGCTTTCAAATGCATGCAAGTTTGATGGCAATCTCAAAAAACAGTAAAACCTCTCTAAAACAATAATTTTAACTTGTAAAAGTCCAAATATATTGCAAACTGATCCTTTCTCATCACAGGCGCCATTCCATAACTGCAGCATCATACATCTTGTGGACTAAGGAAAAGTTATTATCATGAAAAGCTTTTTACAGCCCCAACGTGGTCTGAGATAAGAGTCTTTTATGGATGCTTTGGAGGAACACCACTTTTTATACAATATATTCAATTAATTGCAAAAAAGGAGCTCAGAAAGGAAAATAATATCACATTGTAAAGGCAGTAAGAGACTAAGAGATGAATAAAGTCTATAAAAAGGACACATCTGTGTTTAAACAGAACAGACACAAAAGACACATGGTAGCCAATAGCAGCAGCAATATTTGCTATAATAATAAATAATGCTATAATAAATGTAACACTAACAGCAGCTACAGCAAACCTGCAGGAAATTAACCTCTCTCATAAGAAGCCTCAGAGATGCGCCAGCTTCGGCATCTCCGCAAGCTCCGTCCTCCAAGACACTTTAGAGGGAGCAGGAGGCTGCGAGCAAGGACTTGCAAAGCAAGGTGACCTCCTCAACCCAGGGACCAGACAAACGCATTCCTATTGTAGGTTTCGGGGCATATTCTGCTTCTGTCAAGCGTGCAGTTATAGTTAATTAATACCTTACCAGGAGAGGGGAAAAAAAGTGTCCAGGAAAGCACAAGCAAGCAGCTAATCGTGAATCAGAGCACTGCGAGCTGCCGTTTCGTGGTTTATTTAACCTAACTGGCGCTAATACGTTTATCACATGCTACAAGAGACCAGATCTCCCATCAGTGCAGCACATTCCCCCTGCGGGCAGGCAGCTCCGCGTCCCCCGAGCGCAGCGCTAACCCATTCCCGCCCTACGGCAGAAGTTTACGAGGAAACGCCGACCAGCCGGCGTTCTGCTCCCGGTTAGGGATTACGATGCCAGGGCAGCCGCCCCGAAGCGCGTTTCTGTCCCCAGGAAATACAAGCAGCCGGGGCTCTTCGTCACCACCAAGTTCGCCCGCTCCGACCCGCTGCGCGGGGCAGCGCCAGCCCGCGGGGCTCGGGGCTCCACGGCCGCCGGGGAGCGGGACGAGCCGCCGCCAACGGGGCTCGACCCACCTGTTGGCGCGGGGCGGCACCGGCGGCGGCCGCAGCGCTCGGCCGGGCCGGGGCCGGTACCGGAGCCGGTGCCGGTACCGGAGCCGAGCGGGGCGGAGGGCAGGGGCGGCCGCGGCGGCCCTACCTGGGATGGCCAGGTTGGTGAGCGGGGCGCTGCGGATGGCGTCGGGCAGCGCTGCCATCCAGTCGGCGAAGCGCGGCTCGCTCTTGCCTTGCGACGCAGCCATCCCGCCGCCGAGCCGAGCCCAGCCAAGCCGAGCCCAGCCGCTCTCCCGCCGCCGCCGCCGCGCGCTGCCGCCGCCCCCGCCCCCCCCCCCCCCCCCCCCCCCCCGGGGCGGGCCCCCCGGCCCCCCCCCCCCC
>JAUBOD010000667.1:3507737-3520227 GCA_032353885.1 Nothura maculosa
CCGCCCAGCACCGCCCCGCGGGAGGGCGCACGGGACCCGCCGCCGCGCGCTGCTCGGCGCAGAGCATCCGCGCCCTGCCCCGCTGGGCTAACGCACCCCCCGGCCCCTTACCCTGTGTGCCCTGTCCCGCTGGGCTAACGCACCCGCCGGCGCCCTCAGCCTTCGTGCCCTGCCCCGCTGGGCTAACGCACCCGCCGCCCTCACCCTGCGTGCCCTGCCCTGCTGGGCTAACGCACCCGCCGGCCCCTACCCTGTGTGCCCTGTCCCGCTGGGCTAACGCACCCGCCGCAGCGCCCGGGAAACTCGCTGCGATTCGCGGCTTTGCGAGGCCCCGGGACCCTTTCTAACACGTTGGCGTTCAAGGTGTGTTGGCTTCTGGAAAGCCGGTTTGGTGGATATGGACTAGGGCCTGGGATGAGCCACAGGTGAAGCAGGAGCACTTGAACCCCTGCGAGTTCCCCTTCAAGCCCTGGGAGGCCCCGCTCTGTCTTTCCCCTTGTATTTTTGCTCCACACTCTTGGTAACTTTTTAAAAATATAAATGCAGAAAACACTAACACTTGCTGGTTTTCCTCCTCTCTTTCAGTCTGAATTCCCAGAGCAAGTAAGGAGCCCAGCCACAAAATAAAGGAGGAACTTATTGGGAAATGACTGGGTATGTTAAAGACGTTTAGATAAAAGGAATACACTGACTCATTCATTTATTGCAAAAGCTTCTAAGGTGGAATTTGAATGGAGAAGTAGGAACAGATGGTTGACCTCAGGAGAGATGCTGAATTTGAATGGGATAGTGCAGGAAAAAAAAGGGAGATGAGTGAAAAACTGTCTGATGGGGATCATTTCTCCAGTTAATCCCTGCTTTCCGAAAGAATTGATATTCGTATATATGAAAACACACACAAACTGGAAGTCCACAGACACATAAAACTCATCAGATACCTCAGGACAGAAGATATTGCTTCCCGTTGCCTTCAGAGGCCAATAAGAAATTCTAGCCAAAAGACTACAGATTTCCACCGGGTGTTCAAGGAAGGAGTAAAGCTTTTATTAACAGGAGTGGGTCACATCATTTTAAGTGTCAAAGTTATTAACAGGTTCCCCTGGTAACCTGGAAAACTGCTGCTAAATTTTTAATCCCACTGGGTTCCGTCTTTTCTGACATAAATGTATTATACACCATTTTTTGAAGAGTTAAGCATGTTATTTATGCTATGGTTGATCTGTGATCTCTTTCAGCCTCTCAAAAGGAGAAGGCTTCAGCAGTAACTGAGAACAAAAATAAAACAAGTGCATACAAAATCCTGTCATATTTATAGGTATTTTATGGAATAAAGCTAGAGCTATCTGCTATTTCAGGTCTCTCGGTAATGCTCTCTACTGCAAAATTGTAAATGTCCTTCTTTGCACTAGGTAGAAACTTGGCTGTTGCTTCCCAAACTAATCAGTGGCTTTCTATCTTTTTTTTCCCCTGTCCAAAATAAGTGATCATGATTTTCAAGGATGGATAATCTAGTTTTTGAAAGGCAGTCCCCTCTAAGATATCTCACAACAATCATTTTTGAAGACCTTTGTTTTTCATATACGTTAACTTCTCAGAAAGCAGAATACAATAATTTAGAGCAAAGTGGGATAGGAGAGGTAGCTTATATGGGGCAGAAAGAAGGAAACATTACTCTGGAAGCTTTAAAAAATCAAGTTGAAGTTTTGATTTAACATAAGCTTTTTGTAGCTTTTCAGTATTTTTAAATTTCAGAATTGTCTGAACATATACTTGGGAATAGTGTAATAAAAACTAGAACAAATTCATCCTCTGATTTTGATTGAAGAGTAGCTTATTTTGGTGTAACTTAAATATGCCATTTAACTGATTTTAAATGATTGAAGTGGTGGCTATAAATCAAGTCAGAGCATCCATACAGTCTTTTCCTCCTATTTAGAAAGAGAGGGTGGAATTACTGAAATCCTTACAAGTGACAAGCCTGAGGCATCAAAGAAAGTAGACTCCAAGTATTCAATTCTTTAAAAGCTTGAGAGGGACCAGACACAGTGAAAATAGAAGGCAGTGCCAAGACATTGAAAAAAATCTGTCTTGGCTCTTTATTGACAACTATGTTGAGCTCACTGAGGATTATAAGAGAAGAAAAACAGAAATCATGCTGTTAATCACATGTTGTATTCTCTCCAATGTGAGATTATAACTGAATTGAATACAGACAACATCTCTGCTTCTAGTGAACCCATTTCATAGGAAAAGCAAAGCAATTTAGCCAGTCAGTCAGCTTATGTCACTTTAGCACTCAAAAATAATTTCATTTTAAAAAAAGCTCTTGATTATTTTCATTCTCTAAAGAAACTAGCATTTTAGTGGTAAATATGCAGAGTTAAACTTTGTCCGTTTAGTAATCAAACACTTAGCATGTCCTTGGCATTTAATTTGAAGGAGTAAAAGGATCTTTTCCCCTAAATTCAGAAGCTACTCTAAATCCTTTATTAATAAATTCAGGGTTTTGAACACAAAAAGAATTAACAGGTTTTATACTTCTATATATTTGGAGTTTCAGGTTGATGCGACTTCAGAGGTTCTGTGTTTTCTTCCCTCTTACAGCCTGCTTCTATTAAAATAAGTTTTCCAGAGCAAATCCTGGTCACCATCCTGCCTTTACAGCTCTTATGTCTTTAATGCCCTCAGCCAAATCCTTGCAGCAAAGTCCTTGCAGTTATTTGCAGCTGAGTTCCCAATTATCTTGTTACCTTGAGTGAATCCATTTTACTATCAACTTTGTTATTCTTCAGGGATAACATGAATAAAAATTCCTTTTTATCTTTAAGACAAGTACATTTAATCCTAAAAAGACAAAGGAAGTGGAATGGTTGAATGAGAGATCATTTTTCAAGTCACCATGAAGATGAATAGAGGAGGTGATGAGTTTTTTTGTTGTCATTTCACACTTCATCACGCTACTTTGACAATCTCACCTTGTATTCATTAGGCAATCTGTGTTTGGCAGTACTCATGCTGTCAAAACAGCCTACAAAATTTCTGAGTAAACACAAAAAAGCCTTGTAAAATGAGGGTAAGCAGTTTTTTCTTCATTCTATAGTGAAGATTATCTGTGTTTCTTTCCACCAAAAGAAAGTGTGGTTTATTCTGCACTGTTCTTTGACATATTGAAAACCTGACCATACTTGCATTTGTTTTAATAACCAAAGCAGAGCTATTATAATAACATATAGAGGTCCCAAGAAAAGTGCATGTCATAGCGTGAATAATAAATTAAGAATCAGATCCAAAATACATACTACATCCACTTCTAAAACAGAAAAAAAAAATGTATGGAAAGCCAGTCTGCTATAGTTAACCAAAATGCACATGGCTGAAATAAAAGTGCTAAATGATAAATGATAATAAACATATCTGGCATTCAAGGGCAGCTACTTCTTTTCAAGAATTGTTTTTAAGGTTTCTGAAAGGGAATAGTCATTTTCTAAGGTTGTTATTTGAGCCTTTTAGTATTTGGGAAAGGCCATATGAAACAAGAAAATGACTGAAAGTGCAAAGCATTTCAAAATGGAAGATTTTCAGATATCACCCACATTATGTGGCATCTGACATATTTGTTTAGAAGTGCAGCAGTGACTATATCCTTGTTAAAAACAAACACGTCTGCCAAGCTTGGAATTGTAGAATCTATATGGAATTATCAAGCACAGTGATGGCTGAGTGAAAAATCCCTATTTTTTAGGCAATTTTAGAAGATCACATGAATCACGTGCTGATTATAACCTGTACAGTCAAGAGTTGAAATCAGTCTCTGCCTCTATCTCCTCCCTCATAATTCTTAAGCTTTCCAACAAAAACAAAATGAAAGAGGTTTTCAAGACAGATTTCTAATGGATTTTATTTAATTTTATTTGTCTTCCACCTTTCCTCTCAAAAAAAAAACCCAAAACAAACAAACAAAAAATCCAAAGAACAACCAGGAAAAAAAAAAAAAAGACCCTTATGTGAACAGGAAATCTTTGGCTAATCAAACTGAAAATCTTCATGAAAAAAGACATTTGATAGAGATACAACAGTCTAAGAAAACACAATAAGAAGAATCCAGATTTATGACTGCCTCATGCATCCTACCTTTGGGTTGTACCTAGGATAGGCAAAATGGGAAGTCAAGGCAAAAAGTTGTTGAAGGTGCAAAATAGGTACCTGGTGGTTAAAAAAAAAGAAAGAAATTACACACAGAAAAATCAATGAAAGGGGAGTGAAATGCACGAGATGAGTACAACAGGTAGCATTTGCAGGATTTTACAGGGGACCACCAGAGCTCTAAGATGCAGTCAGTTTGTAAATGTCAGCCATTTATGATATAGCTCAAATGCACTAGACAGGTTATTCATCAACAGAGGATGAAGGTGTTATTTCTTTAAATACTCTATACGAGTATTTTTTTAAAACTGCTAAAGTGTGAAAATTAAATCATATGGAAAGTGATTGATACTTTATGACTTTCTTTATTATTGATATATTCTGAATAGCGTCTTGTAATTAATATTGGATGTGACTGAATAGCACATGTGCGCTATTATGTAAGTTCCTACTTTCTTGCTCTAATATTTGTCTTAAAAAAGCAAATATCAGGCAAACCCTTCATCTTCTCTACTAGATACTATTTAAGAGAGGCTAAGTTTAAACTCCATTAAAGAGAAAAAAAATGAAAGCAAATAAATGCATAATGATTCCTAAGTAATTAATATTCAGCAATAATACATATGTATACACTTCTATGTCAGTGCCTTTTCAAGAAAAGTCATATTATTGAAAATAATGAAATTCCCCCGAGTTCAGTGACATTTATTCCCTGATTGAAGAACTAGAAGAACAAGAATCAGTTGGTAAAAATTAATATTATGTAAATCATTCATCCATCTACTGAACCTATAACCTAAGCCATTAGAGGTAAAAAGTTTTCTATTTTCAACCTGCTTGGTTCTGAGGAGCATGGTGAATGATGCAGAAACTTTCCAACAGGATCTGCAGAGCATTAACGGTGGCCAACTCTGCTGTGGTCAATGGGAATCATGTATCCTAAAAGACACATTTCTGCATCTTGGATTAGGCTTTCCATGCAGACTCTTCCTACACGCATGCTAATGAAGCACTCCCAAAGCTGCTGAAAACAGCCAGAGAGACTAATGAGATTTGAGCACATACTGGAATCGGTTCACAAGCCGCATCTCATCCATTGCAGTGCATGCTTGGGGGAGTAACATAATGCTCCTTTTCCATTACATCCCACTGTGATGGGTACGAGCAGTGTAGCCGTTTCACCAGGTCGTTTGGAGGCCAGGTAGCACAGCATGCAGGGCACTGTCTCAACCCAAACAGAACCAATGATGAGTCTGGCTTCTGCGGAGGAAGAGCAACAGGAGAAACAAAGACAACAGACTGGCAAGTTGGCATTTTCCAAACTGCATCCTATTCCACCTTGTAGTATTAAGGTATGCAATACAGTAGTTGCTCAGAGAAAAAGTCCTAAGGAGCAACATTTGCTTAAAAATACACCTAAAACTAGAATACTTGTTTTTCTAACCTAAAAGAATGACACAACACAGGGCGCAAGAGAGTGGTATCAGACTGTCCTGAGAACTGCCCAGGCAGATGGGTTCCAGGGGTGCCTGGGCAAGCCTGTCCTGTGAGCAGACAGCAAGGTTTTAGGCAGCCTCTGAATTATGAAGACTAAGCAAGTCTAACTGATGCTAGGTCCCAAGGAGTGTATAAAACTAGGCAGATTTGGGAACAGACCTCTGTGGTGAGAAATCAGATAGATGGAATCCTGGAACACTGATAGAGTTCAGGGGACCACCAGAGCAAGACATCAGTGGAGATGGTCTATAAATTCAGTTTTCCCACAGGGCATCCAGTGTCCCTTTTGGGGACATACTGTTTTGGGGGAAGCGGGTTCTGAGTGCTGGGAGCAGCCAGAGAAGGGAGCAGAGATGGTGGCCAGACTGAACATGAGTGGCTACACCATGGCTGTAGCTCAGTCCCTAGATCCCTAGGGATGATGGAGTGGAGGATCTGGTCCCACCTTTTCTCCAGAGAGCCACATGGCTCCTCCTGCAGTTCCTGTGGACTCAACACTGTTTCCGTCCGATTTGAATTGCTGTCTTGCCCTTGACAGATCTGGCAAATTAAATTATGCACCTAACATCTTACTTGCCTGATTGTGCAGTACCTAATGAACCATTCCAAAAAGCCATAAATATTTTTACTAAAGTTAGAAAATAGAGCATCTGTTTCCAAAAAGATTCTTTTGCCTGTAGGATTGGCTCTAATTACGGCACATCACGACTTGCTACCAGGAAGAAATGTTGTTAAAAACAATTTCATTAAATGCAGTGCAGCTCTGGATTATAAAGATAATTAAGTCTGAAAATGTAATGATCTGTATGACACTGTGAATAAAAGATATGAGGAATCCCTAATAAAAACACAATCTCCTTAGAACTAAAATTCATTATTTTTTGAAATATAAGGCACATTTTAACCACTAGGCTGTACAATATTCACCTGTATCTGTTGGAAAAGGTTAAAAAAAGCCATAGGAGACTTTCCCCATATTACTTGCAAGCAATATAAACCAAGAAATTACAGTAGATCAAATTCAGCTATTTATTTTGCTTGAAATCTTGCTCTCAGGTGGGCCACACTAGAGCCCATCTTTCAGTGTAGCCCTCAGTGAAGGATTCGGCCTCTGCACAATATTTCGAAGACCAAATATTGCCAACACAAGACATCCTGAGTGCAATTTTAATAATGTGCCATTCAGTCTGCCATTGTTTCAAAAGAATTTTTGCAGCATTTTTAGAATATTTTTCATTTAATAGTCTAAAAATCAGAATAAAACCTTAGTTCTTAGCCTAACCAAGGGAAGTTCACCACGAGCTTTTCTGATCTGAGGCCTCAAAAAGCTAGCTGTATTTTTTTTTCCTGACATCTAAAACCCTATTGATTTTTTTCCTACCTGTTTTGAGAAAACTAAATAAATAAATGCAGTTACCAAATCAAAACCTTCTCTTCAGAAATATCTTTTGACATCAACTAAATCATGTATGGGAGCAGAGAGGAAAGAGATCCCTTCAGCGCAGCGGTAGGAGAGAGGAGGTTGCCTCACTCAGCTCAGTGGAGATGAACTTGCTTCTAGAGCAGGAGGGACAGGGTTTGGCAGCAGCTCTTCCCAGGCAGGACACTTCTGACACCAGCCCTCTCTGCTCTCAGCCCGAGAAGTCAAGGTCTTTTAAAGTGTTTTTCTTTTAATTCAGGTTGGTTTTGGTGTTTTTGTTTGTTTGTTTTAAAGGGAAAAGGGATATCTCATCACATCTGGCATACAAATTCAAAGGGGTATTTGAAAATCCAAAGTCAAACTTATAAACAAATAAAGCCAATGTTTCATACAGCTCTAAGAAGTTGATTTCTTTCACCACCCTGAATTTATTCCTGAAGTTTTTTCTTAATATCAACTGCTTTCAAAACATATTTCATTTCTTAAGGGTTTAGCAAGTTAGAACACGGCAACACTGGCAGGTGTAACATGTTCCCCTCATGTCAGCTCCAAACACTGAAGGTCAATGTGGGCTCACATGAACAAGACAACTAAAAATGTTTCAAGTTGCAAAGGCCACACAGTCTGCAATGACCTGCACAGACTTGTGCAGACTTGACTGAAATAGACTTTTTTTGTGCAAAGCAATAGAATTCCCATTGCTGCTCCTGTGGAAAGCTCAAACTCCATCTAGCTACTGCTGCAGCTGCACTCCCACCTAAGAAGAGTTTCTGAATGTTTTCTGTGCAGCAGTTATAGCTTTGTAAAACCCACTTACCTGAGAATGGAAATAAGTAATGTCAGAAGGAAACTGGTGGTGTGGTGGTGAGAATATAACTACAAACCAGCTGCATTACAGAAAAGCATTTCAGGTCCTGGGTTTGAAACTGAGGTTTGTTCTGGAAAACTCAGGGAACTGTATCTTTTTGCCTTGCATGGACAAAATGAGCTGTATTGAGGACCTTGGAGAAGAGGGAGAAGCAGCCTGCATTTTGGTGTCACAAATCTCCGAGCAAATAAACAGACCTTTCTAAAGAGAGCACAGTAGAGCACAGCTTAAAGTAATTAGACTTAGTTTAATTTTAAGCACTAGCTTATCTTTGAAGACATTTAAGTATTTTTTTTTGTATTAACTGCATTCTTTCTGTGTTAAGATGGGGAGATGTAGTCCTGTGTAACAAATTTCTACAACTGTACATACATAAACATGTCAGAATCAGACAGTACCTGCTTATGAATGGAAGAAACTGCATGTTGATTCAGGGCATCCCTGTTTTGTTAATATATCTCAATGAAAGTGACACAGCATATTCATCAGCAGCTAAGCTGTAAAGATAGACTGATAGTGTTTTTCACTGTTGTGTTAAACATATGCCATCTGAAGAACAGGAGTGTTGATGTGTTATTCCACTAGCCATATGAAGTGAAAAAGCAGGCAAAACTCAGTCCCATTTTTAGCATTTCATTTTTGGAAGAATTTTCCATTGCTGAAAGAAGCAGCAATGGGAGGTTCTGAATGCTCTGGATGATAAACAAGTTGAATCACACACAGATCAAGGAGATACAGCAGGTAAAATTTACACCCCTTTGAAGATAACAGAGGTTTGCCCCCGAAGGAGAGGGCGGCAGCCTTCAAGACCACTGTTGTGACTTTCCTGGACTTCCTTAAGCTTTTAAATTCACACTGTTGGCTAAACAGCTGCTCTGTTGTGGAAAGAAAATTAAAAGCTTGTGCTACTTCTTCAGTGCCACACAGAAAAATAAACTGGTAAAACATTGTGATCTACTGTATCATTCTTCCATAGAAACAAACTTAGGATCTCAGCCTGAAAATTTTCATGACTTACGTGGAGAAAGACATTCTTGGTTCCCCAAATTAAGGGCATCCAGAGGCCAAAAGCAATACTTTAAACACAACTGCCTCCAGGAAAAAGTCATTTGAAGAAATAGGCTTCAAACATACACAATTGGAGTTGGAAGTCAGGTGAGGAAATGATGCATTGCTCATACTAGAGGGGATTCAAGCCCTCTTGATGGAGATATCTGATAGGCACTGCTCCAATTGTGTCATCCAATGCTTTTCGCTATAAACTATTCTGGCATTTACTAGAAAAAGCTCAACAACTTTCAGTAAATTAAAGTTCAACTGAGATTGGTTTGAAATGCCCTTTTCTATCTGCTTTACAAAAAGGAGCTGCAGAACAGTGAAGAATAATATAGAAAAACACCAGAGCAAAAGACTTCCGATTTTGGGTGTGTGATAGCAGTAGTTAGCTGTTTTTCAGACCAAGAAATAATACTTCAGAGGAAAAAAAATCCTTACAAAAGTACATTGGTGTAACCTGAGCATCTTTTTAACGTATATCTAGCCCTTGAAAAAAAGAAAAGAAAATTTGCTAGAAGGAATTTCTGGAGTTTCCTATACACTACAATGAGTAAAAAGGATTACTGACATCACTACTTTCTACCCAAATGAGAAATGACTCACCATTAACTTTATGTTCCTTATGTGCACTTCTTGCCCTAAAATAAATTTTTTTCTCCTAAAGTAGTAAATTCTTTAGTTCATTTTTCTCTCAGTGACATGCTAATTGGAACTTGCTAATGTCACATATTTCAATAATATGAAAGAATAATTAGCATAATAGTATTTAGGTGGTTAAAATGCATGTGTGGAATTCAGGATCTGCTTTTGAATTCACATTTTTAACATTTGTCTCAGCAGCTAGTGGCTTTTGAAGGTACCTTGATCAGCATCAAAGTGGAGTAATTGCCATAAAAGATTTGCATTGTTTGATACTTTTTTCTCCGAGAGAAAGTTCATTTGTTCAAGACCACAAAGCTCGTCTTTGTTTCCATCTTTGTTGCCTTGATTTTGTGGGCACAAGCCTCAAGAGGATGAATGTCAAGAACTTAGAATGGCATCTTTAAAATACTTATGAGTAAATGAGGGAGTAAATATTGTTGCTAGTGTTTTGTTTCTTAAAACTTCAGAGGTTTAAGATATTTGAAAGATATGAGGAGTGTCTAGGGACAAGGGTATGTCCTTTATTGTCCATATAGATCAAAATAAATAAATGGTAAGTAGCAAAATAATTATGAAACTTGTAAATCAGCAACATTATTAGTAATAGACTCAAAAAGCTTACATATCTCTAAATATCTTAATACTTCCCAAGAGAGAAGTTGCCAAGGATTTCCATCTTTGTAGTGATGAACTTTGCTTCCACATTATTCAAGACAAACATTTGGTAATGCTATGCTGATTTTGGACTTGCATGGGTTTTTCAAAGGATAAAAGATGACAGAGCTGTTCAAGAAATCTGCCTTGTTTTAGAAAAGAGCAAAATATCTGTAGGTTACTGTGCACATTGTAAAGTTATTTTAAGGAAAAAAAAAGAAAAAAAAAGATCTTTGCACCAAGGGTTAAGAATAAATCAGAATAGAGCAGGAGCTGCCCGACTCCTTCCTGCTGGTTTGGCTGCCTGCTGGCAGCAATAGGGGGTCAGTCCCTCCAAGCAGCCATTCTGCAATTTCTTCTATGGAAAGAAGCTTAAAGGAAAGCTGAGAAAGATCAAGAAACATGTTCACAGATTTTCCTATTGTTCCCCAAATATGTTTACCTGGTTAAATCTCTAGCAAGCAATTTGTTAAGAACAACTTAGGTGTGTATTTTCTTCAGAGAAGAAAAATAAATGAACTCGATAAATTAAATTCTTTTATGAGCTTGATGGAAGAAATAAATTCTCAAGTCCAATTTTCACTTTTACTGTGAAGGCTTTTGTTAACAAAACCACTATTTTTTCTTCAAGGCATCATAATGATCAGGGTAAACAGCAAGCACTGCCCTGCAAATTTGAAAACCTTTCAAAAAGTTTACTAAGTTGTTATGCCCTAAATCCAAATTGCATCTAATTATTCTCCTTCATCCCACAAGCAGCTGTAATCCTGAGCTTCTAACAATACCTTGAGAAGGAAGAAAACACAGTATTTGTTCCCCAGGAAAGCTGTTACAGACGTGCATCATGTAGTTTCCTTTTCACTTTTCTGAAATTAAAGCAATATTTAAATATCCTGAATACAAAGCACTTAGTGTTTGCCTCTCTTATTACAAGACCTAAAGGAAAAGCAGGAGATGGTCTTATTTCCTTAGCAACAGTGTCAGGTGTGATTTATACTACCATGCATCCCGACAGCTGTCTCCAGGCAACAAACTGAACTGTAATGCCAACTGTTGTGCACGCAATGCATGGAGGATTTGAGGAGAAAAAGGTGGAAACCAAATACCTATCCCCAACATCAAACAGGAGACAAGTCTAAATAAACATGGGATTGTAATGAAAATGGAAATCAATCAAATAATCTAAACACCTCGGTTTGGTACGCCAAATGCTTAATGTGTAAAGAATAACCTGTTCTAAATCACTCAGCAGTTAGATGACAGATGTAGATTTGTGCTAATACTTTTCCAAGGGTTCGTCTTAGCTTATAAAAAGTGGTAGCACTACATCTTCTATTCCTGAGCTGTCTTAGCAGTGATTCTCATAGAAAGGAGAACAATAGCACAGCAAAGAGAAATTTCAGTAATTATTCACTGTTAAAATACTTAACAAAATTTGTCAAACTGAAGTTATAGGGCATTTCAATGCAGTTTCCTATTTAAAGTAAAGACACTTGCATCTTGGATTTTACCATGTCAGCTAAAATTGGCTTTTAAAGTAACACCTGGAGACCTTCTGAGGCTTGTCTAGTGCAATTATGGCAGATGGCACTATGTTATTCAAAAAAAAATTATTCCTTTATTTGAAGTGAAATTTGTTTCAGAACACCAGAAGGAAGAAAGAAGGAAGAATCACCGGAGAAAGAGGGGGGAAAAAAAAGGCTGCTGTTTATGCCTCGATCTCTTGTCATAAATGCTCTTCAGCTAACAGGTTACAGAGAGCAAAGCAAGCTCTGTCTTGTGAGAGCTTTTAGATCCAGGATGTGGCTACGTGCTGCAGTGGGTCACTCTGAGGACCTAGATGAGTCTGCACACCACCAGCATGGCCCAGCACAGGCTTGCCAAGGCCTCCACATAAATGTGGAAGCAGGACTGCATCCCTCACAGTGACTCCCAGGGCTTCTGCTCATCATCACACTGCTCTGAATTTGCAGTAACATGCAGGTTTACGAAAGAAGGCAGAGAGATGAGCAGTTAGATTATAATTTACATCACCAATGTGTCCAGGAGCACCTGTCTGTCCATAGTGCCTTTTGCAAGTGTTGATGTATTTGCCATCACTCCAAAACTTCAAATTTTCACTCCTTGAAAGCTAACTAGTGATAGGACCAGTGATAGGACAAGGGGAAATGGGTATAAGCTGAAGCACAGGAGGTTCCACCTGCAGGTGA
>JAUBOD010000667.1:3547009-3559171 GCA_032353885.1 Nothura maculosa
AGGCCTGCCAAGCCACCAACATGCCATCAATGGGTTCAGTGCTGCACTTCGAGGATACAGTGCTCACTCAGCAGCACCAAAATTTGCAAGCAACTGGCACAGGAGTCATGGAGAGGTACCTGTATTTTTGTTTTTCACAGGTACATGAGGATGAGAGAGTATTCCAAAGCTTTTAGAAGCCAATAATTTGTAATATCTCTATGTATTTTAGTTTCAGCTTCAGATCAAAGACAGGGCTGCCTAAAAATTAGCCTTTATCTCTCCATTCTTCTGTTAACACTACTTTGCAAATGCACTACTGATGCATTTTGTCATAAGCATCAATTTCTACCAACTTTATAAATCTGCACTCACATAGTTTTCAAATTATAAATAAAAATCTAGGCAAGAGATATGGAAAAAAGAGAACACCAAGACTTCAAAAGCTCCTGTTGCTGCATATATTTCATAACTTCTCTAGCTTATTTTTTTTCTGCTTTTAATAGCAATTGATCCTTCTAGCCCTAACATGAGGGGACTCTGCTGCCACATCTCCTTCCCAGATGTTTGCACACAGAGGTGCTACAGCTCCAGGCTCTCGCTATGACCCGCTGAAAACCCACACACATTTATTAATACTAGCAAGATCATGCAGGAGCCCTTCTCCCCAGCTAGTCTTTTGCTCAGACTTGCCCTTTCCAAAAAGGAATCCCCAAGCTGTGTGAGCTGAGTGTTGTCCCAGCCCTCCTGCCGCTTCTCCCTGCAGGATGCTCTATACCACACAGCACCGTGTCACTGATATGCAGGAGAGGCAGCTGCAACATTTATAAGGGACTATGCAGTCAGCACCCAGGGAGATCACAGCAGAGACCGTGGCTGCAACCTCATTAGCCTCCCTAATAAATATTTGCCTGTAATTAGATCAAAGCCCTTCAGCTTCTCCTCATCATTGGAGATCACTGGTGCTGAACAGAAAGCAGCTGTGGGGAAACTGCAGGTTGGGATTTCACACTTGCAGCAGCAGCAGCTCTTCAGGCACTGGGACAAGGGGATTAACAGTCCTCAACAAAGGCAGTAGCCACTGGGGCAGTCTCTGCCCAGCATCCCTACAAGTTCAGCCCTGTCCTTAAGGGCATCCCAGAGCAGTCTGAGCAGTCTCTGGGAAAGCTGCATCTGGACATTGCTCACGTAGAACATTACCACAGTCTTTTCAACAGGCCATCAGCTGGAAAACGAAAAGCATTTGACCACCACATTCTGGACTATCTTTGTTTGTTGTTAGCTTATTTCTCTGCCTATAGAGAAAGCTTTACAAAGAAAAAGATTAGAGGGAAGCCATCCATGCAACCTGCACAGCAGGTTCCAACCCTTCAGTCTTTCCACCATTCTCCCTCCAGCTACCACAGTTGTCTAACTGAGCCTGCTGCACAGAATCGGAGTTTCTATTCCATTTATTTAGTATATTTGACCTGTTTGCTTAGCACTCCCTTTTGGTGTTTATTTAATTCACTAATAAATTCTAAAGTGCCTGCTCCTTCCCTTATATGAATTTAGAGCTAAATATGGGGTATTTTCCCTGTTTCAGTGCCCACAATCATTTTCTTGCCACACTTGATGAGCATGAAGCAATCCTAATTTAATAACTGTTAATATTAAACCTGGAAGTCTAAGTTAAAACACATACTGGTTATTTGAGTGAAGGTTCAACACCAGGGCTGCCAAGAGTCATTACATAGAATTTGAGGCCAGAGTGACTTTACCACTTACTGAAACAAAAGGCAGGACACGACCTGCTGACTAACTATTATAAAGTAAGCACTGAAAGGACATGAAGAGGAAAGATAAAGGAGAGGAAATCCATGACAGGTAGAGGACCCTGGAAAGAACAGGGTTTGTTGAACCTTCAGCACATGAAGACCAAGGGATGGGAGGCAGGAGGAACCTCAGTTCATTTCACCCTTCCTAGTCTGGGCTCATTCCACACAAAGATGAAAATAAAAATCTCCCACATGATCTGAACTGCATTCAAACAAGCATTCACATAAGGACAAAAAGTGAAGAATCGTAGAATCCTTCAATTTGGAAGGGACCTTTATAGATCACCTACTCCAACTCCCCTGCATAGTCAGGGTCACCTACAGCACGGGGCTCAGGACTGCATTCAAGTAGGTTTTGAAGATCTCAAGAAGGAGACTCCACAACCTCCTTGGGCAGCCTGTTCCAGGGCTCTGTCACCCTCACTATCAAGAAAGTTTTCCTTACGTTCCTGTGGAACTTTTGGTGCTTCAGTTTGTGGCTGCTTCATCTAGTCCTATCGCTGTCCACTACTGAAGACAGGCCACCTCATCCTCCTCACTGCCTCCGTTGAGGTAATTATAGACACTGATCAGGTCCCCCCCTCAGCCTTCTCTTCTCCAGGCTGAACAGGCCCAGCTCTCGCAGCCTTTGCTCATAGGGCAGATGTTCCAGGCCCCGATCATCCTCCTAGCCCTAACAAGTACAAGTCCTTGTTCCAAACAATTCAGAGGGTAGCTGTCTCTGTAAAGTGCCAATCATGAACAAACATTAGCTTCTTTTGAGCAACCTCTGCTGTTTTTATGTGTGGAATCATCATTTTCAGAGATGGAGGTGCAGAAGCTGATGGAGAACAGTAACATTTGTGACTATCCACAGCCCTCTCAGATTTCTGAGGTTGTAGTGGGCCCAGGAGTCCATCTGGCACCTTTCACTGCAGCACAATAATCTCAGGTAGACTCCTTAACTCTTCCCATGTTATTATTTGCCCTTCCAATCTTTCAGTGAGCTTTTTATTTAGTAACTTTCCTAGACAGAGAGAAACTGCTTTGTTTTTAATGTTGGACAAGCATGTGGCTAGAGCTTGCTGAACTAGTAGATAGCAACACCTTGAAAGAAGTTGGGACTAGGATTTCCCTGAACTAAAATTTGAATAAAATAAAATGTATAAAATAATAAAATAAATAATAAAATAATAAAATAGAATAAAATCTGTCCAAGTTGCCCAGTCTCTCCAGTTTTAGCATATCCAGCAGTTACAGGCTGAACTCAGGAAATGTGCCCAAAGTCTCTTAGACACCAGAAATTATCATTTTCAAATTGTCAGCTCAGTGCAATGCTGTTCACTTACCATTTAGTAAGTCCACCTGCAGGGAAGATGGTCCATATTCTTGAAGAAAACAAACCTCTACATGTTCACCAAACACAAGCATCCCAGAGAGAAATGCAAAGGAAACACTTGAAGAGGAAATAACAATCAACCACATTATTTAAAAGGACAGCTGAATGTATATCACCTGGTCTCAATATTAATTGCATAGTCATCAGTACAGCTGTAAATAGTAAACATTATTGCTGTCTTCTCAGTGATGGGTAGTGAGTGAATATTGCCTAGTGTGAGGGGCCTGAAATGGCGATGGTGATTCTTCCTTAGCAATTCAATGAGAAACATTTGCTTAGCATCATTAGATGCTAGTGAAGTCCTATATTTTGGGGTGGATTAGACCCAGTTCTTGTGCATAATGTACTTTGGAGTATCCTTACAATATTTAAGAGGGCTGTGTGCTCAGCTGGCAGATTTGAGCCCTACCTCTGGAGTCATTTTCCAAGTGCAGTGCTCCTGGAGCTACCAGTTCTCTGGAGATTACAGTGCATTTTAAGTTCAGATGCTCACCTGTACTCCTCTGTGCAATCCCCATAGCAACCACCCCTTTCCAGTTTTAAATATTATCAGCCCTTAAAAATGCATATGCTTTGGTTGTTTATTTGCATAAATGGTAGACTGAACAAATACAAACCTATTAAAAGTGTGCATAATATTTTAATCCGAATTCATTAGAAATCAAGGAATATTCAGAAATACATATTTTTTTCTGTTTAACTACAGTACTATGTATTCATGAGTGTTAAATTCTGTAGCCAGCCAAAGAACACATATGCCATTAAAGTCCAATTTACAATTCAAGTCTTTGTCCTTTTCATCGTGCCACTTTTTTTCTTACTGTATTGCAGCTTCGGTAGGACAGGTCAGGGGAAATTCAAATTTCACAAAGCTTTTTTCAATTGCCCTTGCAGATCTGCATGGTTTCTAGAAACCTCACGGTCCTCTTGACATAGATATGTTTACAATCAACAGACCAACCCACAAAACCATCCATCCAGCCAAACTGGTAAGGCAAATGTTAAAAACTATAAGTAAATATCTTGTCCTACTGCTTCTCCACGGTATTTCCTATTCTCTGAAAAATTTTTATCCCAATTTGGATTATTCTGCCTAATAAATTTCATGGGAAATGCCAAACTTAGCAGCTTGGGACACACTGAAAGTATATCCAAAACTCTTGCAAAGAATAGCTCCCACAATTATCCAAAATGATCACATTCTTCCAAAAAATGACAGAGTTGTTGTGAAGCCAGGGGAAAAGATGGGTAAAATTGAAAACAGAAGAGTGGAAAAGAGTGAAGCCAACAAAATTAGTTCAGTATATCAGAAGATGAAAACTTGCAAGAGACCAGGTGATTCAGTATTCTTGGTAAGAAGGGAGCAATTAAGAAAGCTATGAATATTGCATAGGCATTTTATTTGCTTCCATCAGTCATCATTATAGATGATAACACACTACTGTGTAACCAGGACCTGCTCAGTTCAGATGGCAAAGGTGACACTTTGTCAGCTAATTAGCAACCAAAAAAATCTTACCTGGCAAAAAACCTCACAGGAGGCTCCTAATGACCCTCCTCACCCTAGCTTTGCATACATAGACCTAATACTGTACTATATGATCAAATAAAAATCATACTTCAGTCATCATTTGCATTTACACCATCCATTAATATGTTCAGTTCTGATGAGCACGGACTGTAAGCAGCAAAAAAAAAAAAAAAGTTCCACCAAGGTTCACTTTAATCTCAAATTTCAGGGTTTTCTAAGGTCAATGTTGTGCTCACTTGATGTTCTGAAAGTGCACAAAGCTCTTCCAAGCAACTGAGCTCTGTTCAAATTATTTTATCAGGGTTGTGATTAAAAGATTTCCTTTTTTTCTAACCACAAAACTATCCAAACCAACCAGAAAAAAATGTATTTACACATTCCAGTGTTCATTGAGCTACAGACATGTAAGTTTTATTTTGTGGTGGCTGTTTCCAACAAATAATTAATCTATGGCTATAAGCTGAAGTTAGACAGCATCATCTTTACAATTGATTAATATATTAAGATACGAATAAATATAACTTTGGTAATGAAACAGCATGTTTGCCTAATAGATTGCAATGCTTTCATGGTGTCTTTGAAACAATGAGCAAAGTGACAATGGGTTGGGAGAACACACACGGGTCTTTTTTCATCAGTGTCGTTAATGAAATGAAACTGCTCTCAGAAAAGAAAACCTAAAAGTAAAATCAAGAGTAGAAGAAAGAGGTAAAAATGAAAACATGATCCCAATTAGTTATGGCCAGTAAGAGTAGAGACACTATGTGGAGTTGCATGACAGCAGACCAAAGAGGCTGACAAAGTTCTCTTCAAACCTCAAGGAATAGGTGCTGGAAATAATAATTGCCCTACCTGTGCATATTACCGGGACCTGTGTTAACTGTAACCTCTGGGAAAAAAAATATTCTCGACTATTTAAAAGAAAAACAAATCAACAAAAGCCTGCTTCAGGATATATATCAGGCAGTAATTGAGTGAGATTTAGGAAGTCTCTGGGCAGGTTATTCCATGGTTACAGCCATGCAAACTTTGTATTTTTGGAAGGAGGCGCTACTTAAACAAAATCAGTTTTAAAAGGCAATTTAATTTAGTACAAAACCCCAGGAGGCTGCTTTGATGTGAAATTAATCTAGATTATCCTTGTTTAGCTAAAATGAATTCCTTACCATATTAAGCAAAGGTAGTTACGGTTTTGATATAGATGTTATGGACAAATTTCAGTGCCACTGTGATGCAGAAGTTCAGAGTATGGAAATATGCTGTCCCCTTTGGGTCTCTGCAAACAATGTGCAGTGTTTAATTGCATTAGGGGTTTTCAGCTGGAAATGTAACCCTCTGAACATATCTCTTTCAAAATATTTAAGTAATGATATTTAAAAATAAAATTAAGGGTATGCAAATTCTCATAGAGCTCAGAGGCACCACTGACGTCTTTGGGACCTTGTGGGCAGGCAGGATCAGCGCTGCCAGCCCAGGTCACCTGCCATAGCATCTGGAGCCAGCACAAAGTGGCTCCTGTGTTGGAGAAAGACATAGTCTTACTCCTTCTGAAGGACCACCCCAAACCAAAAAAAGTAAAAAGTAAGTAGCAGTGCTGGAGTATTTTCCTCTCTCTAGCCTCAGAACGCATAAACTGTGTGTCAACAAAGTCTTCTTTCCAGACCTAAGCTTGGCTTTTCAGCCTTTAAGCCTGAGTTACCAAATCATTACTTAAAAAAAGACAAAAAGTTAAAGTTTTATCAGTTCAAAATATAGAATTTTTTTTCCTCCTCCCTTTAGGAGTTGACCAAAATCTCTTCAAGGGCTCTCTAGAAAAATTCCTATGAGCTCAGCTTCATTTGAGAAGCAGGGGCTGCACAAGGAAGAAATAATTTTAACATTCTTTTCATTGTGTGTCCTCAGCTGCTTTTTGTACCGGCCTTCTGCCTTCTATTTCCCATGTAGAAGAAATCAGCAAGACTGCTGAGGAATTCAGCTAAGGAGGCCAAAACTCGGGCTGCTCTTGCATGTCAGTCTGCATGGAGAAAGGGGACAGGGGCGCCCCGGGGGCTGTGGCCTCCTACCTGGAGCTGGGCAGTGCTGTCCCAACCTCTACCAACTGAAATACAAGGAAAAATCAACAGGTTGCTGTTCTCCACCATCCCGTGCTCCAGCTTTGGGCCTCCACCTGAGCAAATGGGGCCAACTAAAGCTACAGAGACAATTTTCAGCCCTGCACACCGGGCACCTGTGGCTTGCAGCACTGAGAAGTTTCCCCTTCCATCAACATGGGCTCTAACCTTTCTTTTTCCTCCTGCCAGTTGTGCCCATTTTAACAGGCTGTTATTTGGAAATGCTGTCATTGTATTCTCACTTCTTTTACAAAGTCTTCAGTGTATGCAGTTGGGCTAAAAGCTTCAATTTAATGTTTTTCTACTGAAAAAAAAAATGCGTATGAAAAGAAAGCATTCTGGAGAATAAAACATAAAACAGTTCAGAATGAACAGCCATTTAAGAATAAAATATCAAAATGTTCCTCTTTGATTGGATTGAAACATTTTACTTCAGTATATTTGCAAAATAAAATAACTAGCTTCCAGATATTATCCAGAAAGTTTTTCATAAGCTGCTACTTTCCAGCAGAAAACATTATTCAGTATTGCATCTTATTAAAAATAGAAAATGAAGAAAAGCTATTTCTCTGAAACAAAAATGTTCTAAAGGATTGATTTGAAATTAGTGGGTTTTCCTCTGGTGTTTTAGGAAACTTTGCTCACAGAATGGTTGAGGTTGGAAGGGACCTCAGGAGATCATCTAGTCCAATTCTCCTGCTCAGTTAGGGTCACCTAGAAAAATGCTTTGGGCTTGCTTTTCATTTTGTTATGAAAACACATAGAAAAGTTGTCAAGCTTTCCCCGGGAAAGGAACATTAATTGAATTCACTACCATGAGTCACAGAATCTTTACAAACAGTGATTTTCATTCCATTTTTTCCTGGAGTTAACAAAGATTTATTAACTAGCAAGTTGGTGAAAAGTTTAATTTGTTGTTTCTTAACAGTACAGATGTAAAACGTTATCTACCTCCCTATTCGCAGCTAAAAGCAAGATGACCTGCCCAAGAGACACATCATGGGCTCTTTAAAGTACCTGTTAGCTAAGAAACCCTGCGGCATTTAGCAAGTAGCAAAGACTTGCAAAGGCAAGGCTAAGTTTATTGCTGGAGAGTAAATACCATGTGAATGGACACAGGCCTATAAAAATGCAGTCTCATAGAATGCCGTGAGATAAAAATGAATCTACCCTTTCCTGAACTGCTGCTGCACTGAATGGGGACGAGACCTCGTGGGGCGATGAAGGAGGGTCCTCCCCATGACCTCAGCTTCGTGAAGGTCTCCCCACCCCGGATGGCTTGGGAGAATGTCCAGGTGCAGGTCCCATTGTCCCCTTGGCATGGTGACGGACTCAGGAGTCATCAATGTCCATGTCCAAGAAGCATCCAGGGACTCTCCTAGGGGAAGAACCCAGGCACCCAAAAAGGGGGAGCGGGCACAGGGCATCAAAGATGCAGAGGGCTCCTCCTCCTCACAGCAGCCTTTTTTTCCTAAAAAATGAGGAAAAAATCCTGCTGAGAGCAGTCTTGATTCACTGAGCTAGATTGCTTCTCTCTCTTTTTATCTTCTGCAGAATGGGTCCCTGCTTTGCAAGAAATCATCCTTGCTGATAATTCAGAAATATACATCACTCCCACTAGTTTCATAAAGTGCTTTCCACTGACTCTGCATTAACAGGATATTCTGCACAGTATGATTTATCCTGAAAAATATTAATGTAATATTCTAATCTTTTCACAGGGTTACTTGAGGAGTTCCATTGTGCGTAGTCGGGGAAATTGTCTTGATCTTCTGTTTAAATATAGAAAAATATGTTATCCTATAAGTAAGTCCCCTTTATCACACGCATCACAGAAATAAGCTTCTACAGAAACACAGAATAAAGACCACAGCCTCCCTTGTTGCTGGGCTCTTAAAGTAGATTTATTCTGATCAAAAGTTCTGTTGGAATAAATTGTTACTGAAGCAGACTTACTACCTATGGGAACTTACTGTATAATTTATTAAGGAAACATTTTTTATTAGCGAGACTATAGAGGCTTCAGCAGATTAGTGCAGGTTGGTAAGAATAGTTGAGACTGGGCTATATGACATTATATGCACTTTTACCTGTATTAAGTTATTTACTCCCAAGTTCTAAAAGAGTTTTCCTCATAAAGGAAGAGACAGTATTTAATTATTGTGGGATAAACTAATTTTGCGGCCATCTATTGCATCTATGTGCATCTACACATCCTTACCTATTGGAAGGAAAGTGCAGTATTTTCTTTTACGAAAGTGAACATTTAGGGAGTAGACTTTTAATTGTTTTTGTTTGTTTGTTTAAACAAACAAAAAATAGTTTCCAGTTCTCCAGATGTAAAAGAAAAAAAATTCCCGTGTCAGTCAGAGATTTTTTTAGGAAAAGAAAGTTGGGTTTTGTTTTTTTTTTTTTTAAAAAAAAGGCAGCTCGGAGGAGGCGGGAGGAGAAACCTGAGAGGGACCCCAGAGTCTCTGGTCTCAGGGACCCTCAGGGGTCCCCGGGGGCTGTGGACGCCCAGGGCAGCAGGGATGCCCCGGCCCCGCGAGCCCAGTCCAGATGGCTGGACTGAGATTAAGCCATAGATGGCTGCCCCAAATTCCCAATGGATAGTGTTGAGGGAATTATGAAAGATATCTTGAGACTATGCTTAGACGGGCTTGGGCTATGACAGAGGACGTGCTTGGAAGGCAGAGGGGAGCTACCTCAAAAGGCAGTAGGTGTGTGTCAGTGGGAAGCTCTTAGGTACCAAAGAGAAGGGAGAACCAGTGGGTCTTGCTGGGAGCTGCTGCTACACATCAAAAATGACAAGAAGAGGCCTTTCATGGGAGATAATAACTTAAATGAATAGGGCAAAACAGGGCAGTTCAGCAGGAAAGCCTGAGCTGCTTGAGAGCAAACAGTACCAAAGTTCAGGAATGAAAGGTGAAGGACTTCCCAGGAAACAGGCTTAGTATTTTGAAAAGGAATGTGGTGATAACTAAGGAGAGCAGGATGACTAGTTGGGAGAAGAAGGGCTGAAGTAACTTAGGTTGAACAGAGAAAGCATTTTGGCAGGAAAAGCTGAGGTAACTACTGACTTACATAACTAATGAGTGCAAGCATTCTGAGGGAAATACTGAGGGAATGTGAGGAGAGGTTTCCCTAGGCGGAAATGTTGATGTAGGTGTAGAGGGAAGGGTTTTAGAGGGCAATACTGAGGTAGCTCTAGAGAGGAGAAGGAAATGCTGAGGTATCTCTACAATGGACACGGTGAGCGTTTTGGAGGGAAATTGTAAGGTAAATCTAGATGGGACAGGTTGAGAAATTTAGAAGGAAATGCTGAGGTAACTTTAGAGCAGGCAGGCTGAGGTCCTTAGAGAGAAACCCTGAAGTAAATCCAGAGGGGACAGTCACGCGTTCCGGTGGGAGATGCTGAAGTAACTCCAGTGTGGGCTGAGTGACTCGAGCAGAAGGCTGAGGCCAATGGACAGGCATGGCGGGTTACAGCAGAATCACTGCTGCCGGCGGTGCAGCTGGGAGCCTGTGACTCCATGTGCATCCATGGGGCTGCTGCTCAGGCTGGAGGTGCCGGGGAGGAAGGCAGAGCAGCCTTCCAAGGCTGCAGGGCCTTGGTGTGGTCTGCCCCGGTGAGTGAGGCTTTGCCTGGCCTGCCAGGTTGGCATTGGCCCTTCCCAGCCCACAGCGGGACTGGGCAGGGATATCCCATGTCCCCAAAACTTCCCTGCAGCAAAGAACCTCCACGTCGAGAATAAACTGAAAATTAAAGAAATGAAAAGAAATTGCAAATTCATGGCCACTTAGTCCCGAATTGGAATGATTTTCAAAATCGACAGACTGCGATGTCCTGACCGGGAAAGCTGGACCAAGGTAGCCCTGTCCTTGCATGACCACAGTCCTGCTGACAGGAGGCCTCTTGGCCCACACTGCCTTCCTCCTCAATCCTTATGATTTCTTCAAGTGAGAGTCAGAAAAGGTCAGTGCTGCATGCCAGGTTATCAGGCAGGAGCTTGCAGGGTTTTGACTGCGGCTCCTGCATTTGAGGCCAGCAGCCCAGGAACCTGCCTTTCATTCTCTACCTTGAAACAATCAGCTCTATAAAACAGCTACTTAGGGAGAAAAAATACCTTCTTGCTCCAACCATCTCCATTTACTGACTTCTCCCTATTCTTCGTTACTAGTCAAATGGGGCTAGAGATTTAGTAGAAGAGGGTTGGTTGCTGTTGGGAGATTACCTGCATTTTTCTTTCCTGTAAGTCTGCACTTATTTCAGGTTTAACCACCTAATCCACCCAAGGTGCCACTGCTGCAGTCACAACACTTGGGTTATTAAGGAAAAGGGGGATTTAATGGCTAATTCCACACATGCACACAGAAGTTCTGCAGTGTGCATCTCCCATGCAATTTAGATTAAATCAGCAGATAAATATCATAACAGGCTGCTTTTTATTGAATTGAAAAACAAGGAAACACTGTCTTTGGGAGCTAACAGCAAAACTGTGTGAGTGGTTGGCACTGAGTAGGTAAACATTCACCTGCTGTGACAGACAATTTTGGGCCTGTTTCCAGAATTTTTTCATGAGGGACAGTGCTCTTTATTGTTACTTTGGACACGTAGCTCCTTGCTGTCCAAGAGGAGCCAGAGTAGGCAACACACATCCAGGTACCCGGAGCAGATGCTGCTGTGTTGCAAACTGCTGTTCTTCCCATTGCCTTGCCTGGTTTGCAGTCATTCAAAAATACTGGCAAATACACAGAGGATCCTCGGTCTATCCTGCTGGCATCTGTAGAAGAAATGGGGCAAAAATACAAGTTTTCTCTTGCAACAAAAAAGGAAGTTTACAGTCCATAGTGTTTTTATGCCACACAGGGCGAGGGTGAAAGTCAAAGCACATGTGCATGTGTGTATGTGACTAGGGGAGCAGCAGCATCCGGAGGGACGGGCACCTCTGCCAGCCCTTCTGGACGTGGGGCTCCATTGCAGGGATTTTATGTATTTATTTACTATGGGGGCAGTTATCTCTGAAGCCTGGGTGAACAAGTGCCCTCTGCTTCAAATACCCTCTCTACCACAGCTCATTTTATGCTCATCAATATTGCTTTGCAATATTTTAGAAAACAATATTAGTTAAAGCCAAGGTCCCAGGCAGGTCTGCAGGCCTCCTCGCCACGCAGCCCCTGGCAGCGAGGATACAGGCAGAGGAACCACGGTGACACCTGAGCCGGGCCCTGACCGTGGTAGTCTCATGCGCCCTGCAGAGCTTTGCCTTAACCCTCCCAGGAGGAAGCAGCAGCCTTGTTCTCTTGTGCATCTGTGGCAGAAGCAGGCTGAGAATTTACCTTTTC
>JAUBOD010000667.1:3570929-3586464 GCA_032353885.1 Nothura maculosa
TCCATTTAATTATAGATATTAGCAGCTTCAGTTTGCAGAAAGCAACAATGAAAGGGAAGATTTTTGTTTTACTTGTAATAGAAAGGCTGGGAGGAATTGCTAAAGGGGCGAAGGCTGCCCTTGCTGATGTCTTCCCATGACACACTTTGCACTTGCAAGGCTCTCGAGCACATCAAACAAAAACACCTGCAAAATGATGTGCACTTCACTTCAATGGTGCCTGCCACAGGGAGATGTGCAGGTCACAATTAGTTACCAGGGAAACTATAAGGTCTAGACATTTCCATAGAGAAAGTCAGCAGAAAATGTCCAGTGAAGATTGAACTTGGAAGGAGAATGGAGCCTTTAACTTATCACGGAGGCTCCACTCTTCTCCTTTGGGTACGACATGGATTTACTGGACTAAAAAGTGACAGGCAACCTAAATCTTAAGACAGAAGCTGGGAGGAAAGAACATCCACCCTAAGGATGCTAGCAGGCAAATGGTTTAAAATATATTCTAAGTGCTGTTATTTGTTTAGGTCATCGTCTTATCAAACAACCAGATCTGACCAGTGGTGAGTCTTAAAGAAATTTCTCCAGGTGTTGACTTTCTATCTGTTCTTGTTCAAACTCACTGTTTTGTAATTTACATTTGTATTGACTAGAAAGTAGAAGACTGTAGATAAACTTCCACATTTTCATTTATTTTCCCCTACTACATGGAGGAAGGCTTTAAATAACTGTAGTGAAGGCCACAAGGAGAAAGTAAATCAGCACTTTGGACACATTCTACCTAATGTGATAGATGGATCCCAGAGGGACTATATTATCCCTTAAATATGTAAACACTGATAAGCAGAGATGTTTGACTCAGTAACTCACCTGTCCTCTGCTGACAATCCAGTAGCCTGCTCCAAGCAGGAGTAAGATCACATATGCTCATGAAATGTAGAGTAAATTGCTTCACAAATGGATTTAAGTGAGGACAAAAGAATTAAAGCCCTGGTTTAACTACAGGTCCTATCACAGCTTCTCTAAAGGAGTCTGAAACTTGCAGCAAGGAAGATCCCAGCAGTCTGACGTACAAGTGTGACAGTTCTGCTGGAAAACACGAGCTGTGACACAGCTCACAGCTGCACTGGAGGATTTACATCTCTCAAGGAAGCTTTTCCTAGCCACTGGGCCTGGAGAATAGAACTCTCTTTCTTGGAACATACGCAGAACAGAAGCTGCACTGCAGCTGAGCTCTAATGCTTCTACTATGGGGCATTTCTTCAGGAGGTTGAAAGGACTGACAAGGATTCAGCCACTTACCTTCTCTGTAATGATGCGGTTTACACACTGCTTCCCAGTAAGTGGCAAATTGCATTTTTCCAGGATTTTATGGGCATTGCCCTGTGTTTAACAAGACATAAACAAACATTAATTTTCAAAAAACAATGCCACTTACTCAGTATTCAAATATAAGAACATGAAGAAAGGAAAATCACAGCTGAAAACACTCAGTCTTATTAAAACATCACAGGACTCAGCACACTGGTAGAATTCTTTATGGCAGACTGTATTCACAAACAATTTGGGACAGTTCTTACTTAAATCCCACATAAAGTGTGAGGACTAGTAAGAATCTCCCAGAACCACCGAGTGGGTTCCCGGGTTTAGAAGATAGGGATGATTCTGCTGGGGATTTTCTTCTATCCTACTGGAATAGGAGGAAGAGAGACAGACTGAACATCATTGATGACATCTCAAGAGCAAATGAGAGAAAGGTAAAAAACACCCCAACATTTTATTTTCAGGCACTTCCTTCCTGAGACACAAAACTCGGCTGCACTAAATCCTTCAAGATATGTCACCTAATGAAAAGGTGTCATTTTGAAGAGAAGCTTTTTCTTCTGCTTATTTTTCTTCTCTTTTTCTTCACAAATGGCTTTACATTCTGCCAAATCACAGTAGGCCGAAAGAGCTCTGAATAGGTACAAAATCGATGGATCACTGCACTTTTAGTCACTATTTATAGGCATTTATAGGTGACTTATAGAGCTAGCATGAAGTGCACATCTTGCCCATTAGCACATGCTTTTTCTGTTTTTTTCTCTAATTAATTTTCAGTTATGCATCCAAAGATCTCAGAGTATAGTGAGTCTACTTTAATCATCTGAATGCTTTTTTAAATCTATTTTGATTTACAATCATCAGCTTGCCTTAAAGTTTTAATATAAACCAGGCAACCAATTCTCAGCCACTTTGATTCCCGAGTAATGCCAAAATGAGCAATCTGTATAATTTTAAATTTATCTTCCGTGAAGAATTATTTCTTCATTCCAATTCTGCTGCCAAGATCCACATCTCATATGAAGGCAGCTATCCTGATGAAATGGAAATCATCTCCCTCTTGGTGAAAACGAGGACTTGGGACAGAGCATTGCTTGGAATCAATCGGCTTTTTTCATATCCATCCCACGGACCTTCTTGCTCTCTTTTCCTAAAAGGGAAGATTAATCTGTGCTATTTTTAATGCCTTCAATAGGGTGTACCTCTCAGGCAGGTGATAAGCAATAGCCCTTCCTGGGATTGAGCCTGCAACACACAGGCTCGAGGACACTTCAATGGTCCCTGTGACCCCGAGCACTGACACATTCCAGCTTCTCAGCAGCTGATCTGAAGATTATTACATTACTATGTATCATAAAGGCGACTTTTACCCCTCATCTATCACGATCCGAGCATCCAGGGCACCGCCGGGATGGGAATGCAAATGGAAGTGTGTGCATTTTTACAGATAAATTCAGGAAAGATCGTTGTACGTTAAGTTATTTCCCTTTGCTTTAAATAAAAATCCTTTGCTGAACAACAGTAACAAAAATCCTTTATCTTCTGCAACACATCAAAATCAAAACTATTCACAATAATGGAAAAGAGCATTTCCCTGTTTCTGTCAGACATGAAATACATGTTTTAAAAGTTTCTATATTTCACAAAAGACAGCCATTCCCAGCCAGTACTTTTACTGTGTTCCGCCAAAAGAGCCAGAGTTGGTATGGGGTAAAAACTTATTTCTCCTATAAATAAGGAAGTTTATAGCACTATTTAGTAATTTGGGCATAGCATCTGTTCAGTACATAAAAACCCTACTATTCTGCTTTACTACTGCTCTTCACAAATATATATAAAAAAAAAAAGGTAAAAAAGTACATCAAAGAATTACCGTAATGGGTTAGGCTCAAACATTTGCCAAGTTTCTCACTGTGGCCTAAAACTGTGAAGCACAAATAGCACCACGCCTTGCACGGGAGTCCTCCTGGTCCCCCAGCCGGCTGTGATTTATGGATTTCCTGAGATGGAAGTCGCCTCTGGACAATCCTATTTATTAGTCACTGATGAACCCGGCTTCATGAATCAGTTTAATCACTCCCAGATAAACGTAGTTCTTGGAGATCCTACAACGACTCACAACTTCATTAGTTGCCTGGTCTGTTTTCAAGCTGCTGCAAGGCGATTTTCCTTGGCTCCCAACAGTTCCTTGCAAGGCAGTGACCAAGCACCCTGTACCCATCTTCTCATGCCCCTCCTTGACACATTTTGTGCTACCCGACCTCTATGATCTCTGTCTTAAGCCGAATTCTACAAAAGTCATTTCATGTTATCATCTCTTTTTTTGCACCTTTTGTTTTCCAATTAAACATTAGCACTGCTATTGAAAGAAGGTGAAGCAGAGGATGCCTAATTTTGTTTGTAATATATAGCAGAGTTTAAAAAAAGGGAAAATCCTTGGAGTGTTTCTTCTAAGTGTTATGAGATATTAGGTTCACCTTCATAACTGAAGCACGAGTTGTGTCTTACATTCACAGCAAGGATTCAATATCTTGTTACATTTAAGAACTGCCACGTGTATGGGGAACAGAGACTGCACTTGTAAATTCTAAGAAATTGTATTTTACAGTTTAACGAGCTATCACTATTAATATGAAGAACTTGAAAGGGATCAAAAGATCCATTATAAGATCACAGGTTGGATGAAACTGATAAGAACTATCTACTGCAGTAACTCTGGAACATGATCACTGAAGGTACCGTACACCTCCTATAACCTTCCCATACATTCGAGCCCATCAGCTCTTGAGGCTGATCTACAAGCGGTTTTAAATAAGAATTATCTAAAAATAGGTAATTATTTATTGGGAAAACAAAACCAGCACCCATAAAAATAGAGCCAATTTATTCTCAAGCTTCTTATCCATACAGCCTTGTATGAGCCAGCACGTTCTCACTGCACACGCAGACATTCTTGCACCCGGTAGCACACTGTGCTCCTGAGAAGCATGTGCAAGACAAAAGATGTTTCTGAGATGCAGGCACAGAGGAAATAACACTTTGTGGGAGAAATCTTTGGAATAAAGAAATAAAAGGATCTGAATATAAAATCTGCTTTGCAAGTAGTAATCACTCCCATAAAAGGCTTCTGACTTTCAGAATTGGTGTTGCAGGTGCTCTAAATGTGTTTATGTACACCAAAAAAAGGAAAAAAAAGGAAAAAAGAAAAAAAAGAAAAAAGAGAGCATCTCAAAACTGTAACAACAGCTTTTCATTTCTGAACAGAACATTTTCGTATCTCAGCCTTTTCACTTCTGGAAGAATTATGAAGAAGCCACAGAAAAGAGCTCCAAGAACACCAGCAGCCTCCATTTTTAACTAAGCATATAAGGAAAATTTTATTTTTTGCAGTGCTCTCTAAAAAAATACAGGACCAGAAGGGATACTTTATGAAGGCCTAGTCTAGTACACCGGCCATTCTTACACCTAATTACTCAAATTAGGTTTATAAACTTGAAAATAAATAAGCCTATCCCTGGAGTGTTTATTATAGTGAACCTACCAGTGTTTCCATTCCTCTCAGGTTTCACAGCACTCCTCCTGACAACAAGCAACGCTTGCAAGCACTTTGCTGCAAAAACACTTTGCTAATAGTATTTCAAAGTGGCACCCACTACTGCCCTGTGTGTGGACTCAGAGCCCTAAGTGAGGTCCACAGCCTCTGGAAGTTAGAAATCAAAATGAATTCCAGTGACAGCAATGCCTGAAGTGGGTGTCTCAGCACATGGGTAACTGCACATCCAGTTTTAGGGGGGACTCTGGTAGAGGAGAAAGACACATAGATGAATTTGCTTTTTTGTGTGTGCTGTGGGGTCAGTCTCAGTCCTGTTATTGAAAAGCCCCTTGAGACCACATCTCAGATAAAGTACAGAGTTTGCACTACTTAATAGCATTTTTTTTGAATGTGAAAATTCATTCCTTACTTAAATCAGAGTTAAAAATAAAAATGTAACTGTTGTTATATTTAACTTTCACATTTTCTGCCATGAAAACCTCTTAAGTTTGCCTGATAATGTTCTGTCAGGGATATAAATCTTACACATACACAACTGATTCTTACATAATTAGTTCTTACTGCAGACATACAACAGATTTGGAATAACAGGAACATGTACAGAGAACAAAAGGTTTTTTTTAAAGGACTATTCTAGTTCTCTCAGAAGACAGATCTGGTCCTTCAGTCCATTTTTCTCATATTCTAGACAGCCCCATTTTAGAAGTTTCAAATAAGAAGGCCCCTATGATTTTCTGTGCTAGTCTGTTTATCTCTGCAAATGTCCCCTGCAAAAAATTCTCCAGACTAATTTCTATCACATAATAATAAAATATGTAAGGCAGTCTATATGATATAATCCCAAAAAGACCTGTTTTATCAAACGGTCAGTTACAATTTGACTGGCAACTTCAAAGGTAAATACGTTTTCTTCATAGCAAGTATTTAGCCACGAGAAACTTCATTCTTCCAAACTTCCTGAGCTAAAGAGCAAAAAGTCTAGGCAGCATTTACTGCAGCTCTGCTGACTGCCACTCTCACTGAATATAACTAAAAAAAACCTGTGTGCAGCTATTGAATACCAAATTCATATTCCATTTTTCCAGGGTGAATAGTTCGCTTAGAAGAGGCAAGGAGCCACACCAGCTCCCTCCTGGATCTCCATAATAGCTAAAAGCAGAAGTGGCAAACCCTTGCACGGAGGGACAATCAAGGCAAGCTCTTTTCATCAGGACAGCACTAACTACCTGCTTTGGGGGAAGCAGCAGAGCGTTACCTTGGCCGAATGCTCCATGGTGACAACCACCTTGGTCTGTGCGCTGGATACCAGGTCCATGGCCCCCCCCATGCCTTTCACCATCTTGCCCTGAAACGAAAGGTGTAGAAGGAGTTTAACGTTTTTACTGTGAACAAGACAGATAATATTGGCTGCATGGACAGGAAAATATGTTCATCATCTTTCTGCATAGGAAGGTCACCCATTTTACCACCGTATTTGGACTCAAACAGAGTTTCACTGGAGAAAATATTTGTCACATTCTAGGCTCTCTGTAATGCAAACAGTGGAAGAATAGAGTAGTAATGGATCAGCTGACACGCTTGGGGCTCCAGGGTTTAACTTAGATTTAAGTAGTACTACTGAGTTAATGGGAGCCCCAACGCAGCAGAAAGATGCATTTAGTTCCAGTGGTTTTGACATTACAGAAGCAAAGCATTCATTCTCATGGTGATAGAAACACCACTATTCCCTCCAAAGGAATCTCTCCTTATGCAAACATAACAAAAACATCCAAGTGCTCTCAAACTCTCCACCTGCCAGTTTTGAAAACCACAGCTTGTATCCCTGTATCAGCACAAACTGTTCTGCTTATTTCATTCCAGATGTCTTTGGATGTCATTTTGGAACATGGGTAAATAAATGAATTTGGATCAGTATTCACTTCTGTTTGTCCCTCAAAAGTAGTAACATTTTCTGCTTCTGTGCCTCATCCTTCCTTAAAACAGTGACAAAATCGCACCTGTTACCACAGCAGCCTGGTGTTTGCTGCCTGCTTTTTTATTCTCTGTAATGCTGCACCACTCATTGAAATTCTGCCCTGCCTGCTTCTGCCACCTTAAATAAAATGCATCTGATCTCTGGAGCTAGGAAGTCCAGACTTAGCACACTTCTTGGATAAGAACTTTGTGCTTTTAGTTATTTCTATCAGTTTGAGCCCAGCAGGCATTTTGGGACAGCTGGCAAACACCAGACCCCCAAAATCAAGGTGAATGACAACTTATTGTGTGTCACTCCTGAGCTGCTGGGAGGAGAATTTCATGTTATTAGGGTGATAGGGAAAGGTGGAAGGAAGCCTGAGGCAAGGAATTTGGCAGATTAAAAGAAACTAAAGTCTGTCTCACATATTTTATATTTTCTTTCTTTTAACTGATTGTTTTCTGGAATTTAAAATACAACTTGTAAAGAAATATTTGGATGGCCGTTCTACATACACAACCTAAAAGCATATGGTTAAATAACATGGAATCTTCTCCGTGTAGAATATTTCTCTTACATTTCCTTTTGATTCCTATGTTATCCATTATCTTACTAGCATCCATGCAAGTGGGTTGTGATACAAAGCTTATAGGAGAGTCTCATTAAATTGTCAAGCCAGTAGCAATTTAGCATAATGAAGGGAATACACACGGAAAACATTATTTTCTTATTGTTTGCAGAGTGAAGAATGAAACACCACTTTCTGTATCTGTAAACTCATGTGGTATTCCCCAGATCTCACACTAATATTTAATATTAATCACCTGAAAGATTTCTGACTTTACAAATACAATACAAACCCAAAGGGATGACAGGATTTAGCTCTGCCCTTAATTTCCTGGCCCTGCCTGTGTAACTCTGCATCCCATCCTGGAATACAGAGTCCTTGCAGAGGCTGCAGTGACCTCTCACTGGCAGGCAAAATAATGCAGAGCAGCTGAAGCTGAGGCACTAGCTTCTCATTAGCTCAAAATATGTTTGCATTGGGGATTATGCTATCAATATATCTTCCCTAATAAGGCCATCAATTCATTTTCCAGGCGTTGTAGTTCTGTCCAATAGTAAAGAGCTACAGCAGCTGGGAAATTCATGAAGAAATAAGTACACTTGAAGGACAAAGAAAATCTGCTGCTGGAGAAGTCACACAGGACCATGACAGTGAATTTCAACCTTACCTGTGCTCAGAAGCAATAAAATACAAGGTGAAAAGGACTTTGGGGCAATCAAATCAACCCACCTGCTTCTCTTCTTTAGGCAAAGGAAATAACTAAAGCCTTAACTAGCCATGTTTATGTTTTGAGGAATATCAAGAGTTTCATATAGCTCTCAGTGCATCTATTGAAATCTTAGAACTCTAAACTTGAATTAAGATACTCCACCAAAAAAAATCCTCAAAAAACACTTGCTTTTCTGGCCTACAACAAACATGTAGAACAAAACAGCTCTACACTGCACACATATGAGCAATGGGCAATTTCTGCTTTTGTTAAATGTTAATAGCACATTTGATTGCCCCTGACATAAGCCAGACTGTTTTATTTGAATACTTTGTAAAATGCATCAAGTCACACAAAGAAATATTGACTCTTCCTGGAAACCAACTGCAATAACCAGCTGTGATGTGAGATCCCTCATAAAAGCTAAGTGGGTCTCACAGTGGCAGGCACTAGTTGGGGAGGGAACTGCACATTTCACTTTTTAAAAAAGGTTTACATCTTTTTAGTTGAGCTTTGTAAGCTCCCCACTACATTAGTGCTGCTAGCTTAAAGTAAACTTGAAAAACCAGGCACATGCTTTTGGGAAGAGAAACAGCTGATAATACAACAGTAGCCTTCATTCCAAGGCATTCCAAAAAATGTCATTTTATATTCAAATAATATCACAGTGGAATCTAAATTTCAAAGGAGATTCTAGGTAACTGTGGGTCCTGACCTGCCTCATTGTTAAGCTCTACATTTTAAGCCCTACTATCAGGAATGTCCCAGACAGACAACTTGACATTAGTGCTGACAGATGCATACACTCATTACACACGATTAACATGCATGTTTGCTATTTATACAGAATTTAGTTACAGACAACTATATAAAAAAAAGGGGGGGAAATATATTTCTCAGAAAATTTCTTCAACTTCATGCTCTTCAACTTGGGAGCAAGAAACAAATGCAGACAGTTCAGTGAACCCAGTGCAAGAGATGCTGGATGGAGACGCTTGGCAAACCACATGTTTGGGGGCAAAATGCAGACCAGCCTTGTTAAATATCCTCCTACATAAGCCAAGGTCTAATAGCCTGTACTGGGACTCCTTAGAGGAGGAGCTGCAATGCTCTGAGCAATCGAAGGACCCTTCTTCCCATCATCAGCAATGCCCATGTTAAGTCAGAAAACGTGTTGCTTTGGAGCCCTCTGCTCTTAGAGTAGATGCTACTAATAAATATAATAGATGAGCAACGATTTTGCATTCCCCCTGCAATTCTGCTGGCCTCTGCCACAGGTCACTTGCATGGCAGGCTCACAAACGATTCAGCTGATGAGTTTGCAGTTCATCCTGTGCTCAAAAAGTCCAAAACTGTACAAAAAAATGATATACACTGAATGCCTATAAAAGAATCTACCATTTAATGTACATAATTATAATGCTACTGTCCTAGGTTATACTGACCTCTACAGATAGCAAATTAAAAGATCTATTAATAAATCTGAATGAGTTTCCTTGTGATTTCTTTTCAGATAATCTCCTCTGATAAAGCTCTAGAATTTCCAGAATTCTTTATTTCTATTCCATGTACTTCAGTATTAACACTTTAATCCAGAACTTTGCCTACTTCAAGCCAGAACATTTATAACCTTAAGGTTCCTGGTTGGAAAACCCAAAGGGATGTCCCTAAATCAATCCTCTTGCACAGTGGATACTCCCCAGTGTTGCACCTCCAGCCACAGACACCAGCAGCAAAATAAAGCCACACTGTTCAGTACCTCAGCCTTTCCATGTCCTTTATCCGTCAGCCTTTCCATGTCCTTTATCCAGAAGTCTTTTACCTTCTCACTAATGATGTGCAAGCCACAATAGCCCTTCACTTTCATGGTATCTACATCTATCTTTTATGCTTTAGACTATGGAAAACTGTTTTCTCTGAGCTTTTTGGAGGAAGAGAAATTCTCTCATGCCAAAATTTTAAATAAAAGCAACAGTTAAAACAAAACAAGCAGAACTAATAACAAGGCAAAGCCTCTGGTGTCACAGGGGTGGTTTTTAATGAAAAAAATCTATCAATAAATGCCTGTGTTTAAGAAGAGTCTCCTGTAAGTAAACAAATAGCTTGGCTTCCTGCATGTACTTTGAATATTGTCTCATTTATCTTCCTTTACTCACAGCACTTTCCTCTTAGAAATCAGCAGATAAGAGTGAGGAAAGTGCTGCAATTATTGCAGGGAACTTCCTAGCTCCGTTTGCTTTTCAAGAATGAATGCTCTAGTTAAATAAAAGCTTTTGGACGCAGTACAGATCCATCTGTGTGAAACATAATATGGCCAGATAAAATTACATGGATCTTTGACATTAAAATCTGTCCACTGATGAATCATGAATGCCTGTTTTCAGACATTTCAGCTCTGTGAAATATCACTGCATGTGTATTTTTTGTTAGATGGTCAAGAATGCTGTCAAGCAGGGACCTCTATTTATCATTTGTTCACTTCTGTATTTTGAAGATGCTGCTCTTGCCCTTTCAATTTACAGTGGCAACAATAGAGCAAACAAAGCAATTCTTCCTGCCTAGAATTCAACCCACCTCCTTTTGCTTTCTGTTATATCTCTCAGAAGGAACTTGAGTCAGTAGAAGGCTATCCTGAGCACAGGAACATTTAACTGAGCTTTTGCAGGACAAAGAAACAGGCCAGGAAGAAAATCACAAGGTAAGAAATCTTGAATATAAAGAACCATTTGCAATTCAATATATTAACTGCCTTTCAGTTTGTGAAGCTATAAAGAAAATATTGGTCTTAAGACATCTCAAATGAAACACAGAATTATCTGGCAACTGAAATTTAGGAGGATGCATGGATTAAAAACATCTTGAATTGTGCCTGTAAGAATGCTTCTAAATACTGCTCACAAGTAAAGTAAATTATTCACTGGGCTTATACTGTAATAAGTGAGTCATATTTTTTTCTAGTCTATCTTGAAAAATCAATTTCAACAAAGGATGCAATAATTCAAAATCTTTTTTCTAGTCATTATATACATGAGTATTTAACTTCATGCTTGTGTAAGACATCACAGTCATGACAAGTTAAAGTAAGGAAGTGCTTTGACCAAAGCAAAGCTACTCACTAAGTAAAAGCAGAAATGAGAAAAGAAGATCTTAAATTAACGTAAAGGAAAAAACACCCCACCGCAATTCTCAGTGACCTATAGCTGCACTATTGGACTAGCAGTATATATTAGATTTATTTCTATCTACCATTTTGAAGAGCACAGTTTAATGAACATAACTTTTAAACAGTTACCTATTAATATCTGAACAAGTTATCACACCTTTGAGAAGCATGGCCACTCTCATCTTTGCTCAAGCTCTTGCTCTTTTTAGGAAACCCTAAGAGAGTTGCTGCTTTCTCAAGAAAACGCCCCAATCCTGAGCCCAAAAACCATGCCATTTTAAAGACTTAAAGGAAATAAAAATCCCTTTTTTAAAGACTTTAAAGGAATTAAAAATGCTAACCTGTATAATGTTTGGTTCCTCACACATTATGCTTAACACAAACATTATTTTAGAGGGCTTACTGAGCATTTGACTGCCTGCTTGCAACAATACGAAGAAATACAGTGTAAACCTTAAAGCTGGAAACATCTCTCTTTTGCTGCTTAGAGCTTCACAAAGTCACTTTTGCTTCATCTCTTAGCTCCTTTGCCCCACTCAGCTACCAATACACCTGCATTATCCTAAACACAGTGCAGTGACAAGAACAAGTGTCTACTTACAGGAATCATCCAGTTGGCCAGGTCACCATACTTGGACACCTGCATAGCCCCAAGCATTGTCAGGTCAACGTGGCCTCTGGGAGCAGAAGCAAAGTTTGTAATTAACATATTGTGTTCAAGTAACAGTCCACAAATCTTTTACCTCACACTCTGGTTACACCAATGTAAAAAATGGTGGTAACACCACAGAGGCAGAGAGCAGGTTTCACACCTGCAGCTGTTTGTTTTTCCTAGATGTATCAGTGATGCAAACTCTTCTGTTTGCCTACTGAGCTTCAAAATAATATTATTTTTGCCTGGTTTTCCTTAATTGCATGCCGAGTCAATCAGCTCTGAACTCATATTTTAAGTGTACTGCTTCATATATTTATATGTACTCATCATCTTTTCAGAGCCATTATGATTTAGTGTTTGTTTGCATCCAACCTCCTTCCCCAACAAAAAACAGGTGCAGATGGTGCATTTCCATTAGCAGCCTGGATGAGGACTGCAGTTGCAGACAAAGCAACAAGACTATACAGTGTGCAAGTACAGATTAGATACTTGGAAATCAACAAAAAGTATTTGTTAAAACATAGTTATCAATGTGTTTATATAAGGCCAGGTGGTGCAAGACATGAATATCAGTATGGTATCTATTAGTATTCCAATTTCCAATAGCCAGACCTAATTCTTTGTAAACTGTCACTGAGCAAGTCCATGATCATTTTACAGGTTGTTAAGCACTGATCTCATTTCGAAGAATTACCAAAGAGCTCAGTCACTGCCTCAGTTTATCCCTCCAAAGACTATGTTTCTGTTGTTACTTACCCTCTTATCATTGCAAATGATTCATCACTAGAGAAATAGGAAGAGCCAGGAAGAACAGTGACTGTCTCCTTTCCTGTAAAAGAAATAAGCTATTGTTTGTACATATTTTGTGTCTTCTATAAATGCAATCACAGCTATTACAGTCACTAGGAAAAGATTTTTTTAAATCTTAATTCCTGTAGATTTTGAATAACTATAGACCTGATCGTATTTCCTAATCAATCATGATGAATTGTGGAGTAGTCTACATGACAGTTTTTATCACAGGCTTGCCTAGAGATCAACTACCAGAAGCCCCAGGCAAGATATCACTGAGGCCAAAGATGACAAAAGCCCTGGGAACTTCAACTTTTTGATCTATCCACAGGGAAAAGTAAGGGGTGGAGATAGAAGGGTTGCAAGGAAGAGCGAGCAGACCAGATGCTACACGATCTAACACAGTCTAGAGTGACGATATAGAAAACAGAAAAATAAAGGACTAAAAGTGTCAATTATGTGCACAAAAAAAACCAACAAAAAATGTGTTCTTTTGATGGTTCTTGAGTCAAGCAATAGAACACAAAAAAATTCAGTCAGTGGCCACTGCATAAATCATCTGCAAGTGCCTAATTTTAACTCCACTCAGAGCCCTCTGTTTCCTCTGCTGCCAATTCTTTGAATTGGTCAGAGCAACAACCATGGGTGAAATGAGCAGCCAGTCATGAAAAACTGGAGATAAAGACACTGTAAAGCAAAGGTGACATTGAGAAAGAAGAAACATTCCTGCTCTGGCTACAGCTCCCTCTCCAAAGCTGTATCCTTGACCTGAATCACTACAAAAACATTTTCTAGAAGACAGACATGAGAAGCAGATGGAAAAATAATCCACATGCCCCTCACAAAACAATCTCACTTCTGAAAAGTTTGATCCTATACTGGCCTAGGCTGTGAAAGTTTCCTAGAGTAGCTACTAACACGTACCTAGGCATAATCTCTAACCAGATATGAAACATCTATACGGATGAAAACCAAGTATTGTTTCAAATACTAAAGTAGTCAAATATCTTAATACATTTATTTGTAAGTGTATTTCAACTAATCTGGTTGAAAAACTGAGTCCGAAGTTACAGTTACAGTGAGTAAACATTTCCCGTAAAAAACATTTAAAGATTTTACCTGCATTAATCAGGTCTGGATCGACTTCATTTTCAAGTGGATAAGGACCCTGACAACAAAACAGACGCGTGTCAGCTCTGTAATAAAATACAATTTGAAATACAACTCATAACCGCTTCATTGTTTCTCATGCCTATTCCTGAAGGTAGATCATACCCAACTTGCAGGTTTGGGTTGTTGGTTTTTTCTTTTCTTTCCCCCCTCTCTGGCACAACACTATCCTATGTATACAAGTCAAAATTATTAACTATCCCATCAGGACTGATGAAGATGTTGCTGGGGATTGTTAGAATTATTAAATAACCAGAGAGTTGTTTTCACAAAATGACAAGTATTTTTCAGGGAGAGGTATAAAGTGTGTTTTTTAATCACAGTGAAAGTAATGTTTATTTTAAGTAACTTATGTTTAATAAGCTACCTTATAATGCCTGGTCTTAAAAACTAGAGAATGTTCCAACTCCACTAAAAAACATGTTAAGAGTGTGTTTATTTTTAAGAAAATAACACCATAATCCTGAAAAAAGCACTTCCACATAGACTTCCTCACGGTACAAGGAGAATTATAGAATTATGTAATATTTGCTTGCTCTTTGAGCAGGCTTTTCAGCACACGGACTATAAACTATAATGAAGGAGGTGGGGAGATGAAAACCCAGCAGCAGAGCAGAGCGTGTGCCCTGCAGTCAATCACCAGCGACAGCGACACGTTCTTACCAAACCCAGGACTCCATTTTCACTCTGTAAGTGCACGGTTATATCTGGACTGATGAAGTTACTGGCCAACAGCGGGATTCCAATCCCCAGATTCGCTGAGTGAATTGGTCAAGGCAAACAGGGAAGACAGTTACTGCACACTAGTAAATTGACAGAGTCACCATTACGCTACAGTTAGACTAGACCTGCTCTCTCCACATTGTATTTTTCAGTTAGATGCCTCACATTTGCACTGAATTGCTTTGGCATTTGGACTGCCTAGTTGCATCCTGCCAAATGCTTCACATGCTAAAAAGAAGTCCAAGTAATCTTCTTTTCTAGTGTACTTTTTCAAGATACACTTAAGAAACATTCAGCTGCTAACAAGCACTCTGGATGCCCAAGAGGAAGGCTTCCACATTCTACGCATGTTAACACCTCATTTCAATAGGACATTAATAAAATGGTATAAATCCATGCACTAGGCAAGACAAAGAACAAGCAAGAAAATCAGCTCATGTCAGACAGAACAGCTGTGGCTGCCATAGGGAATCACCACAGCTTTAACCTATAGCACATCTAGAGGATACCATACATGCCATCTTCAAACTCCAAAGCTGCTCGTCTGATGATCCTCTCCCTCACATTGTCTCCTTGTTTCTGTTTGGCTTTTGAGTCTTCAGGCTTTCGGATTGATAAGCGCTGCAAGAGAAAATAAAAATAATCATAAGCAAATATTGGCATCCAAACTCTTGTTTCCTAGACGTGAAAGCCAAATTTATGATTGTTCTGAGATACCTGGGCTAAGAATAAGGCTAACAATCTGACTCTTAAAAAATAAACCTTTCTTTCACCAGTTCAGTCCTATCTAAATCAATAGAGTCACCAAGTAGCCCAATGGCAGCCTGAAAAAGTTTTTCTTTGTCTGCATTGCCAAAGCTGAGTGGGATGAATGATACACAGACACAGCTGGTTATATAGAATATATATCAAAATATATTATATTATAGAA
>JAUBOD010000667.1:3600580-3617525 GCA_032353885.1 Nothura maculosa
TCTACAGACAGTTATCTAGGCCTCAGGAAGGATCCCTTACTATCTCCCATGTTACCAGGTTTCATTTCTCACTTAGATAAACAAAAGCAAAGCAAACAGTGCCAAAATTTGAGGCCTGTAAGCCTCCTGTATTGCCTTTATCAAAAGGTTACATTCAACACATTTCTCATCTCTGCATTTAGTTCAGTACAGTTAGCTCTGACCAATTTACTAGTTAAAACAAACAAAGCTGAGGGTTGGATACTGTCATCTGAAATTTGCTCTAAGGCAATTCTGAAACCAAGAGCGTTCAACGAGGTGTTACCGACATAACTGGTAACAGAAGAGATTTATTTCCCTTGGGAATCTCTCTATGCACAGGCACTATCATTCCTTATAATATGGTAACATTTTTATACAAGTGACAGTGACCGGTGTTTGGTTTTTTCTTCTCTCTCTCTCTCTCTCTCTCTCTCGCTTTTCTTTTCAGTCTCTTTGCTTTTATTCTCCAAATTCCTAAATGCTGTCAATCTCTCCTCACCTCTGAACTCTTACAAAATTAAGTGCCTTATTAAATGTCCACATTTCAGCTAAAACAGTATAAATTCCCAGGGTGACCTAAACTAGGGAACAGCCAGTTTAATGCATTTAAAAAAAAAAAAGGCATAGTTTTGCCTATGTATTTCATCTTTAAAAGGACAGGTTAACACAAGCAGTCCCAATGCACTTCCCACTTTCACTGCATTAAGAGATATCCTGAGATAGGATTTCCAGTGGTTTATATTCTCTTTGACAGGGACCTCACTGTGCTCAAGGACATTTCAGGTTTTTAATCAATGACCAGAAACTAAGAGAAATCTAGGCAAAAATCGCTAGAATAAAAAAAAATTCTAAGGAAGCAGTAGCATCGGCACAAAGTGCAAACAGGGGGTGCAACTCCCTTGGGCCTGCTCAGCGATGAGCTGTGGGTATCTGCAGGCTGATGGCACTCAGTGCTCAGGATGGTCCAGATGCCACATCAAGATATTTCTAATGCCTAAGAGCCGAGCTCTTAATTCCTAGCACAAAACGCAGGATTCAACCTGGAAGTAAGGCATGTGTAAGCTCAGCTAACAAGGCACTGTATTTGGTCTGAAATGTTTGCTTTCCCTAATCCTCTAGTTTTGCTTTTCTGCCTGTTAACTTGTCCATTAAAAATAAAGTGGAAATATAATATTAGTGTATTACTCTGAAAAAAACCTATCGGGTGTTAAATAGTATTGAAAATGCAACAAATTCAAGGTGGACATCGTTCATGGCAGAGCTACTAAATACTCCTAAGTGGAATTATAGCAAGAAGGATGTCACATAATTACTGTTCACTGACAAGAAAATTCTACCCCATCATATGTGGAAAGAACAGTAGAAAGAATGAGATGGAATGTAGGTGGAAGGCTTTGATCTACTTAAATTCTCTAAACACTAGAGTATGAAAAAAGTGTGAAGGGCAAGTGAATAGAAGCAAAAGAAATGATGAAGTATTCTTTATTTCATTTTTGAATAGAAAAAAATATTTTAAGCCTTTCTTTGAAACCAATTGTGAAAATTCATATATTGTTGCTGAATTGTCACTGTATTTCAAGTAACAAATTCTAAGGGAAATCACAGAGTATTGTTTGTAGAAGCTCTGTGCAACACAAAGAAATAACTCAAGTTCCAAAATGAATTATACAGAGATGTTTATATAACAAACATCTTTGAGATAAGTTTTTAAGAAGAAAAAATAAAAGTCTTTTCCATTTTGAACTTATTAAACTTGATTTCATTGCAAAATCTCATTTAGAAAAAAAATGCCAGTATAGCAATCTACCTTTTAGACATTAGTCACCAATATATTTCCAGTGTAGGCATTTCCATGCCTTTAAAATCTTTTATTTTTAGCTAAAAAGGAAAAATGACCAAAAAAAAAAAAAAGAGGAGAGGAAGGAACAGAGATTGGAAGAAACTCCTAGATCATACAGTCCATGTTTTTACTGAAAGTATGACCAAATCTCTCTGTCATGACTGGTATTTATCTAATTTATTTTTAAAGACCTTCACTGTTAAAGCTCCATGATCTGCTCAGTCTAGGCTGGTATGTATTTATTCTCCATTGTCAGGAAGTTTTGCATATGATTCTTCTCAGGCAGAGCCCAAGCTTAATGCTTTTTCTTTTATCCACATAATCTTTTATTTCAACATCCTTCCACGTATTCCAAGCCAACTCCATATTCTCTCTCTCAAAGGCCAATCACAGTGAACACAAAGGCCTAGCCAGGATCAGAAAAACAGTAACTGGAGGAACTCCCAAAAACTTATCCTTGAAATTGAGCACCATGAACTGGCTACTCCTGCCACAAGCAAAACAAAAAATGATTAAAACACTGTCCATAGTACATAATCCACCAAAATCAGCCAAAGAAAGGAACTCTGTCCCCAGAACGCCACACAAACCAAGGGGGGTTATTCCCACTAGGACTTGCTGCATTTCAGCTCCTTACCTCCACCACAGTCGTCTTGGCAGCTTTGCACATAGGTTGGTTGAAGTTTCTTGCAGTTTTCCTGTGAAAGAAGAAAGAATATATATAAGTACTGAAAATTTCAAATCTACATGGAAACACCTCTCAGAATTAACTACTGCAAGTAGTTGAATAAGCACCACAAATGTAGAATAAGCACCACAAATCCAAATAGCCAAGAAACTAGTAAAAATAGGAATAATATTCCAGAATGGTGTAGAATATATATAAAATTAAATTGTATTTTGCTACATGGCAAGCATTAACTACAGCTCCTTTGAAGTTTCAATCAGCACATTATTTTACTGAAACTGAGTGTGCTACTGCTATCTTTGCTTGTCAGATCCAAGAGCAGCAGAAACCTCTGAAATCCCACATATGCCTCCATAATTCAGCCTAGGCAGCTATATCAACTTCAAGTAGCATTCCACACAAGAATAAATTTAAAACAATTTTCTTGATTAAAAATGCTGTGCTGGTTTTGGCACTTGCTAAAAAGCCTCTGATACTAGTCCACGTAAAAGGAACACAAGATACAAGTAACTATGCCAATATCTGCACCCAGATCCTGCTTGGACTCAAGGAGCAACAGAAGCCTCATGTTAGCCTCTTATTTTGCAGAGAGCAAAACAGCTGTGCAGCATAATATTTGCATCTGTGATACATGCTTTTGGTGGAGTTCCACTGATAGCTTCTCATTGTTTCTCCTCTTTTAAAAAAAAATACCATTCTTGATTTTTTTTCACCAAAATGCATGCAACTGAGTTTCAAGTGTTTGTCATGAACTACATTAGGCAGGGACTTCTGTGCTCTGTAGCCTGAATGAAATTCCTCTTCAGATAAAAAGGAAAGACCTTGGTTTGCTAAAACCCCATTTTCCCTTTTCTATGTAATCCTTTTTTTCCCCACTCCCTTGGGCTCTATTTTCCTCATTTCTTCACTCTTTTTTTTTCCCAGGGCCCATTCCTAGTGCTACAGCTATGCTGACTCTTTGGGCGCTGCTGCCCTCTTGTGGTTTTCGGGAAGGAGGGAGTTGGACAAATGCTGAAGTGCAAAATCTACCAGGCGGTTTTAAGATGATCTCTAACATGGAAGAAGAAAATGAAAACTGCAGCCCAAGGAACACAGCAAGAGTAAAGCCTCTAACAGAGGCTAAGGAGAGATGAGGTATTTTGTCTCGTGATCCCCTCCATGTCTGTGTAAACATGAAAAAAATGTAAGAGGAAAGCATAAAAGATTTACATTTTTATTCTTCTCTCAGCGCATGAATACAACATTAGCTGGTGACTTGGATGAGATGCAAAGCAAAGTTACAAAAGCTGAACTAAAACTGAGGGATACAGATAGATGAGAGTGGAAGTGGCAACAAGGAATCCAGCATTTGAACCCAAATGACTGCCCTTCTGAGCCAAAAGCTGTCACAAGATCTCACTGGCTGCTCTTCCTGTGTAAGTAACTCATATAAAATTATTTTCAAATAGGAGAAAAAGTTCCAAGAAGAAAACAACACAAGATGAGTTAATGGGCTTGACTGCTACTCTATTCATAAAGCTGCCCTCATTTTGAAGTAGTTTTCTGTAAGATCAAACTTGTCTCAAAAGTCTTTATTCTGAAGAACACACCAACCCAGACAAAAGGAGGGGAGAATGGAAAGACAGAAATCTTAAACTTTTTTTCCCCACACACATTTTCTGGTTTGAAATCCAGAAACTAGCTAGTTGAGCCTAACTTGTGATGTTAAGGTACTTTACTGGATCACTAGACTCAGCAAAGAACGGCACTTAGCCAGGAAGGTTCCTTACTGGATACCAAGGTTCCAGCAATGACTCCCAGGCACCTCAGCAGCTTTACTCCTACAGGCAGTTCATAGGAAAGTAAAATAACCAAGTACAGCATTCAGGTACCTAACAGCCTAAGGGTGCAAAGACTTCAAATGAAAGCTGAATTAACATATTTCAGAGCCACTCAAAGGATGGAGAGATGACCTGACATGACTGCCTATGATAGCAGTGGTCTAAGTCAAGATACTCCAATTTCTCTATCCCCAGGTCAAAAGCATCTTTTTAATGGCACAAACCCGCACCTTCACTTGTAAGGTGAGAGCACATCAGGTCAGAACAACTCCAAAGCCAAATGGTGCTCCATGAAAACGGAAAAGTAACGGCAATACCCACACATGCAGTGCAACTCTGCTGTTGTTTTAAGAAAAAAACCTTCTTCAAAGGAGCTCCAAGAGCTGGGCACAAGCTGCTGGGCTAAGCAGAACTAGCACCTAGTACCAGACTATTGAAGTTTTGCACCCATATACACATCCTTAGAGCTAGCATAGAAACAAGGTGGAATTATTTCATCAAGTTCTTGGAACACTAGTCTTGGTAATGATGTGTTACAACTAAGAATGACTGTCTGGGGATAAAGCAGGGGTTGCACTGCAGAAGTCTGCTCAGCAGGAACAAATCTGGAGGGAAGGCAGACACAACATACTGTACAGAACAAAAGAGAAATGAGATGTAAAGCCCTGGGTAAGAACCCTTGTTTAAAAATTGCTTTCTTAAGGAGCTGGTACCATTGAAGATCTACATAAGATCACCAAGAAATCAGCATGTCTTCACGTACAAGAGCAGACAAAATTTAAATATATTTAAGTGCATCCTTTAGATGTAAAGGAACTTCTTAGCTTGAGGGTAATTAACAGCTCATCTGACTGCAAATCCACTCCTACTTGCACCACAGGTATCAGAGTCATGGGAAATACGCTACAAATAATACCCCACTGCAGTGACAGTCGTGGCAGACACGAGGAAGCCTAGAGTCCACGCTAGCCCAGGTATCCCTCAGCAAGGAAAACTGGGCAAAAACAGCTACAGAATGGTTCCATTGACACAAGCAGAACAGAGCAGGATGTCAAAAACCACACAATCCTTTTCAACTTGCAGGTTACAAATTTCACAGTGTTATATTCTGGACTATTCAAATTTCCGCTCTGTTGTCTCTGGCAGGCTATGAGAACAGCCTGTTCGTTTCACTGTTCTAGGTCATAAGGGAAAAATCAATAAAAGAACTGGTCACCACTTACTATTCTTTGAAACCAGCAATACTACGTATGCAATAAGACATTAAATGCTGATGTTCCCACCTTTTATTAGTAGCATTTGGAAGCATTTGAAAGGAGTAGCTAAGATTTTACGTCTCCAGATGGAGACCTGGTTCTGGTATAGACTGTACTGTGTAAAGGCCAAAGAAACAGGAGGACTTCTGAAAGGAACAGGTGAATGGAGAGGTTACATGAGAATCAGAGACCAAAGGATGCAAGAAAAGGGAGGAACGTGAGAACACAATTATTCCATATCAGTGAGACAGGAAAGAAATTCAAAGATAAGTAAGGATCAGGGGACAGACGCTGGGCAGAAGCACAGGAAGGAGAGGCTTAAGATCAAAGATAAAGACAAACCAAAGGGGAAAGGCAGCCAACATTCTTGGTGTTTCATGTCCTGGTTTAACAAAGTTACGTGTGTGCACACAAGCAAGTTCTATTTTCCATCAGAAGCAATCTTGTCTTGCCAGTGGGAAATTCAATATACCAGGCATTGGGACATAGAAAGGTAAAGGAATTCCCTTCAACTTCATGCTTGTTAATATAGAAATTATATAATTTTTTTATATTATCTATATATTTTCTAGACAGTTGGGTTATCATTATTGTTTTCCCAGTTCCTTTTTTCTTCTAAAATACAAAGGCAGACTGCATCATTCAGCACGTTCTTGCAGTAATCTGCAACTGACTGCTATAGCACTTACCTTCTTATCTGAGAGCCATGAAACAAACAAATAAAAAACAGACATTAAACATAAGCAAAGTCGTCCTTCAACTCAGGACAAACCAGAGCACCAGTATAACAACCTAAATAAATGGTATCATTAGCACAGACTTTTCACTACAAGTCATGTCCTTTCTAAGCTTGTAAAGTCAAATACAAGCTTTCCCCTACAAAAGATGCTTAAATTGATATGATGACCCTCTACACCAGGGATATTTTAAATGCTCTCTTTTCTGGGGACAGAATTAAGCTTATTCATAATTTATTGGTCAGGAAAAGCTCAGCTCCTCTCTGTTCTGATGGGTATGAACCTACACTTCTTGAGTCAGCTTTCACATGTACAAGAAGCAATTTTCAAACTCTTACATGGAAAGCACAAGGTGAACAGAAAGTCATTACATTTCTCTGTAGTCAACATATTGGCTTTTATCTGCTATGGCTCATTTTTAACTACCAGTGTATTCGTAGTTAATACCAGCTGTATTTGAATCCTCAGAAGTCATTAGAAAAAGCAATTATATTTTATTTTTATAGCAGTATCATTTGACAGTAGGGAAATGCAATAGGAATGAGAGAAAAATCAGTAAAACTATTCTGCCATCACACAGGAGACAGGATTCTCTTTTATTGTCTAAACCATTAGAGAATCTTTTCCTATTGGTAAACAAGCAATACCTGAAAATGATGTTTCCTGCACGATCAGCCTTCCAAGCCTTCACAAGGGCAAAATCTCCTGTAATCGACTTCTCCATAATAAAGTGACGACCATCAAATTCTCGCACCTATAGAGAAAAATACACTATTGAGGTGCATCTCCAAAGAGATTTCTCACATAACACTTATTTTATGGGATTAATTTCACAGTCTATTATATTTAGATTTCTTTTTCATCTATGCACTGTTTTGTCTGAAAAATTATAGTTTAAGTATCTAGTCCCAGAAGCATGGGAAAGCTGTAAAACACATAAAAGATGCTTCAGTATCCCTCTTCACTGGAACACAGTGAGAACCAGATGCATGTTCCTACTGCTCCATCTACTGGAATTTAACACACTTGCTGTTGTACATTTTCCAGCTAGCTAAAACTGGGGTGCTAAGGGAAAGCTGTTGAAAAGGTCATATTGACTGTGGGAGAAGCACATCCATCAGCAGAGACCCCACAACTCCACATGAGGAGGATTCGAGGCAGATATGTTCATTTCAGCTGACAGTCTGAACTTTGTTTGGTCTTTTTTACATTTATGATCAATATTTTTAACAATATTGTGCACGAAGCCAAAAAATAAAACTGATAAATAGCTAATATTTTAACAGCTCCATAAAACTACATTCATTTGTAAAAATCATTATATCCCTGGGCAGCCTGTTCCAGGGCTCTCATCCGCACAGTAAAGTTCTTCCTCACACCACGTGAGACGACCAAGTCAAGTGAAGAAAAACTCTGCAGGGAAGATTATTATCTGGATCAGTTTCTTGATTCTAAGTCTCTTTATTAACACTCCAAGGAGGGACAGGAACGAGCAGAAATGACAGGACATGTAAATTAATGCATGCAGTACATGCATGATATCATGCAGAATGCATGCATGATATTAATCCAATATGTCCGCATTAAGCTTGGTCTGGAGAAGCTTACATTACTATTTATTCTGGAAATTCATAGGAAACACAGATTCAAAACTTCCTTACACCACAATTAATCCTTACCTCTCTTGGCTGGCTGGCAATGGCAACTGTACCATCTGTGTTGTATTTGATAGGAGCCCCCCCTTCCTGCACCAGAGTCCCATAGCCAGTACTGGTGTAAAACGCAGGGATTCCTGCTCCTCCTGCTCGGATGCGTTCAGCAAGTGTCCCCTATGGAAGAACACATTCAAGAGCTTAGCCACAGGGAGAAAGCAAATCAAACTCTCACGTTTCACTTCCATTATATCCCATCATTTGGAGGTTTGCCTTATGAACCCAGTGGACCATCGTCTATTTCTTCCTCCCATTAGTTCTTCCTTTGCAGGACAGAGAAGATTTGGCAAGAGAAGCATCACACTTGGCCATGAATCACTCAGCAGCACAAAGACTCTCAACAGACTCCCAGGACTCAGCATTGTAAAATCTTTCCTGAATTTTGTTTGTTGAGCTTCTTCTCTGAGCACAGTTTTCTCTCCCCCACCTAGATACATATTCTAAGAAGTTTTTCTTTTTATATGAAAAAGAGAAGAGAAACTTAATAAATAACTCCTTCCAAGCCGAGAGAAGCATGCACAGCTGATGGCCAAAGCAGCAGGAGTAACCTGGCTTCCGAGAAGCTGGGACACTGCTTACATTCAGGCTGACTCTCCTCTGTGTGCAGCCACATCACAGATACTAATACCCCAAATTCCTCATCAGCTTCAACTGTGGAGTTTGGGGAGCAAACATATGCTTGTCTGCATTTCATGTGGGCCCTGCCACACATTCTATTAATATTTTTCTCAGTTTAAAGCAAGAAAAGATAATCACTGTCAATTATCTAGCTTAGCAGGCTCTAAAACACAGGTCACATTCTCCCTGGTACTGCTCCGCCACATCTGCAGTGCAGTCTGTGTCAGGGCAGTGCCCACAGCAGGTTACGTGGTGAAAGAAATGGAAATTTGGAAATGTCACACAGTGCCACGCTGCAGACTTTAAACTCATATTACTAATTTTACAAAAACAGGTCTCAATAGCTGCTTCTCTGACGGATGTCACCATATTCAGGCTATGCATGCAGCCTCACAGCACTAAAATAATAACAACTATAGTGCTAAAAAGTAGATCAGTAAATAGTAAAATCGTGACACTAGAGAGATGAGCTCAGTTGAGTTGTAGCCGGTGAGCACAGCACAGTAAGGTTCCCATTAACTTTTAAAGTCTCACAATGAACTGAAAGCTCCTCTTTTGGTTCCTGGCCACCAGGCGGCAGCCACCGCACGCTCCACGTCCCCATAGCCACAAAAACGGGACCAACCTGGTAAACCCGGGATCACCCAACTCCTTCCCCCTGTACAGCCCACAGCGGCAAGCAAGGCTGCTCCTACCATGCAGGAGATCAACCAAACCCAAATGTTGCACAACTCATAAATCACTGAATCAATTCAATGATTCTGTTGAATTGGACATAAGGCAATAAGCTGTAAAAGGAATTTGCACAACAACTGCAGTCAGTTCCTAACAGACCAGCAGCTACCGTTCATTATCCCAAGATAGCAGATACCATCTGTCTTTACTGCACATACACGTACAGAGAAAACACTCAAACTGCCAAATAATTTTAAAACAGCACTTTAAGAAAACCCTATCATAACCACTATTTCAGACAAAAAGAAACTGCCAGTCTCGTAAAGACCCACTCGTACCTGTGGTGTGAGCTCAACCTCAAGCTCCCCAGATAAATACTGGCGTTCAAATTCGGCGTTCTCTCCCACATATGATGAGATCATGCGCTTTATCTGCTTAGTCTGAAGCAGAAGACCAAGCCCAAAATTGTCCACACTGTACAGAAAGAGAGAGAAAAAGAAAATCTCAACATTCATAATAGTATTTGGTTGTACTCAAACACTTGATACAGTTTAATGAGCTAAGAAAATAAAATGAAGTTATCCCATTTTAGATATAAGGAATGAGAGATGAAATCAAATTTCAGTTTTCAGGAGGAAAATTAACACAAGGTGTAATTACAATCTTAGAGTCTAGTGTTCAGACCTCATCACTTCCAAGGAAAGAATACACCAAGTAGAGCCCAAACCTTCGTTTCAAAGACATTCTACATGCAACAACTTCAAACAGCAACTTAACAGGTACTGTTACTTTTTATATGTGCCTCCTTAAAAAGCCCTTCTACTAAAAAAAGTTACAAGGCACAATCTGTCTTTTAGTGAACACAGACCACTTGCTGTTTAAAATCTTGCTTGCAAATAATACTACAGCTTCTTAAAAAAAAAAAGAAGAAAATCTTTTAAAATCAATTTATCACAGAATCATCATGATGCTGAATGGGGAGATGTTTTGCACAGTCAATCAGTGTATGTCAAAGGGAAGAACCCTTTGGGAAAACAACCAAAGAGGTTTGGTTGAACCGAAGAGGTTTAACGTGTGTTAATTCTCCACAGCACCAGCATCTATTTTAGACCTCTCAGCTGCTACCTCCTGGCATCCTTTCAGCAGACTAGATTCCAAAATGAACAGCAGAAAGCCCTCATTTTTTTTAGTTTAGAGGAGGTAACAGCGAACATAATCCGCATGCTTACCTGGTTTTATTCTGAAGTTTAATGCTGATTGATTACCTTTGACACAGGTAATGTCATCTATCCTATGTCAAAAATCTCCAGACTGATCACAACAGAATTTACATTTACTTCTCACTGTTTTCTAAACAGAGATGTTGAAAGTCTAAACTTCAAACAGAATCAGGTGCTTAGGGCGATGTCAACCTTTGCCTTAGAATATCTGCTCCTAAGAGATGAATCTGAAGTCACAGAGCAGACCAAATTTCTCTTGACTTGCCTTCTGTTGACTTCTCAGCTGACTTGCCTGCTGTTACTGTTACAGCAGGACAAATACCTTCTTGCTCGATAGCACTGACTTTCCACAGCACGTGCTGCATGTACTAACAGGGTGGAAGGAGCAGGGCCTAAGCGCTACCAACAGCAGCTCTTTTTCCTATCACAACCTTCAGAATAGCTGCACAGACACAGACTGTGACATGAGGTCAGAAAAGACTTGTCAAGTGCAGGGCACTATTTTGAAAAACAGGGACTATTTTAAGATCTGGCAGCCCAGTTTGTGCATACACAAGCATCTTGGAAGCTCTGCATGAGAGGAAGCAAAACAACCCCTCGATTTATTTCTCCGATTGGATTTATATTCTATAAATGTACCAAGCTTGACGTACTTTAAAAGCTTTCTACACTCCCTAACTCTGGCCTATAAACACTTAACTCTAATGCAATATTTCATTATGTCAAAAACGTGGTGGTGTGAAAGCCTGGAGAGCAAAACATGCTGCCTGGAAACAACCTACATTTTTATTTCTCAATAGCAAGAACTTCCACCACTTTGGAACTAAAGGACAAGAACAGAATAGAAGTTCTGGGGACAAAAGAAGGGATAAAAACATTTAAGTGGGAGGATTTACTGCATAGGGTCACTAATACCAGGCAAATCCCTTTCACAAGAATACAAAACCCCCACTTCTTATTACAAAAGATGCTAAGTAAATACATATAACAAGCAGCCAGTGTCTACTCACAGTTTAATGGGGATTGATGGCTGGACTACCAGCTACAAAAGAACAGAGGTAGCCGTGTCCAGCGCCCATCAGCACAAGCACCAGGGCAGCACTCTGGAGTGCCTACAAAACACTACTTGTTACTCTCTCCTATCGCTCAGTACTCTCACTCAGCGATTATATCTGGATATGCTTCCCACTCAAGCGGGATGCAGCAGCCACGGGCTCTTCTGCATGTCTCCGATGCCCAAACTCAGGTTTCATGTTCACAAGACATCCTCAACTAAGGCACAAAAAGGGTATGTGGCTGAAGAGACCCTCCAAGCTCTTAGTGATGCACGTGAGCGGCTCTGCAAGAAGATAAACAAACTAATCCTGGCAGCACCAGACAGTGACCCTTTAAACCCTTTGTGCAGAACATAAGCAGCATCGCTCATCCCGCTAGATGCCCTTTGTCAGAAGGCACCAAACACATGGACAATCGCTCACATGAATCCTAAAGAGTTCTCTTCCCCAGCCATCTTCCAGGCACTTAACAGTGAGACTCTGTCCAGCAGCATTCCTCCAGAAATTAAGCCTGAAAGATTACCAAGGAAGCAGCTCAAACAATATTCTGCTTCTGCTTCCTGCCTTCCCCCTCTCCCAGCACAGTATGTGGAACAAGGGGAAGACGATGAATGGTAGCTGACTATGGGGTAAAAATAGATTCAGTTCATGCACAGGTAAATTAGAGAGACATAATGTTTGTTTGTCCCATTGCTCCTTGAGACATTGCCTTCAGGTTTGTTGTTGGGTTTTTTTTGCATTTTGCATTTCTTTTCCATTTGCTTAGAATATTCTCCTGCCTCTCCTAATCAGATCCTTAATGAGAGGCAGAAGGAACTGAAAGGAGGGTGATTGGCAGAAGGGAGGAAGGGGCTGCAGCTCCCAGGAGCCAAGGTGGCCCAGGTCAGAAGGACGGGGTGAAGCAGAAGGGAGTTCACAGCCCCAGAAACACAACTTGTCATGACACAGCTCAGCCCACAGCAAAGGATAAAGGAACTCGTGCACTGAAGATCTCCCAGCTCAGCAGCCTGGGCCTTCTTCCACTTTGAAGGAACAAAAAGGGAAGAAAAAAAGGGAGCCCACGGTTGCTGGGAATCACAAAGTGTGGCCTACAAGTTATCCGGGAGGACATGACTGAGCCTCAACCTCCTTCTCTGCAGTTTCTGTGCATCACTTCTCCCTCTGCTACTAAAGCCTTTTTAGGAGAACTCTGTCCTCCCTGCTCTACTAGCTTCATCTCTGATCCAGTCTCACAGCTACTGCTCACATTTGCAAGTTCAAATGTTCATCATAGAGATATTTTCTTCTTCTTCTTAAGACATAACATAGCAGCCTACAAAGAATTTCTCCACAAAGAACACAAATATCTAAGGTTCAAAACAGAGGAAATGCCTTTTAAATAGTTTGAATCAATGATAATCTGACAACATGCTGTTACTCTCCTTTTAGTTGATCCTCTAAGTGATTAGGAATTAGAAATATTAGCTGTAACTGTTCAGACACTTCTAATTGTAAATAGTACAAACAACATTCACATAGTTCAACACTTTCACTCAAAATAGTGCATATCAAAAAGCATCAAAAACAGGCAACAAAGGCAAAAAGAGCTCATCTGATGCAACTGCCAGAGCACAGTTATATACAACCAGTGTAGTGACCAACTTCATTTTCATCCATCCCAAATTCAATCTATTAACACTGGCAGAGATAGAAGATAATTCATGTTAGAATTTACATCCAAAATCAGTTATCCATTTCATAAAGCATAACAGAAATCAGCCATCTGGTGCAAATACTTGATTTCTTAATATTTATTTTTGATGATTGTTAGCTGTAAGAACATAGCTTTGTTGCAACACTGATCCTGAAACAATAGGCCTGATATGCTAAGACTCTAGCACCACAGTTCAACCTGACCTCAGGTGCTCAAGTCTACTGCAACCATGAAGTCAAGGTCACCATGAAGTCAAGGGCAGATGAGAAAATAGTCACACACTAGAAGGCTTTGCAGAGTAACCAGAACTATACATGGGATTTACTGCCTCAAGATTTGAAACAACGTTGCTGCAAAACATCCTTAGAGTGTGGATGGACAAAGAGCTAAGCAAATGTTAGCAACATGCCATAAAGATTCAATAAAATGGATTTTAAACCTATTAAGGAGAGAGAGCCCTACCTACAAAAGGGCATATTGAATATTGCCAAGAAAATATTTAAGTATGTATAATAGAGATAAAACCAGCTGCAGGGGAAGGTGCAAGAGGGGATATTTTAGCAGCACACCCACCTACCACAGTAACTTTCCCTGCTTCCCTGACAGGTCCAGCTTCCTTGCTGTGACTTGTGCAAATATCAGAGATACTGGCTATCTGTATTGCTTCTCTTTGCAGCACTTTGCTTTGTTTGGCTTGGCGAAAGAGTAACCACCCCTGAAGGGGCTGCTCCACAGGCCAGCACACGGGCTAGCGCTTGCATAACGCCAAGCAAAAGACAAAGCCTGGAAGCAGCAGCACGTGTCTAAACGCAGGAGGTCCAGCAAAACACCCCTGTGCTACTGCACAGACCGTTCCAGGCCAGTCTGTGAAGGGTGAAAATAAGGACTTTCCTTGACAGCAAGTACATTAATAGAGTTAGGAGTTGCACAAGGAACCTCCACTGCATTGCAATGAATTAAGTACAAACTGGTGGCCACTCTACTCCTTTAAAGGCACTTTCAGAAGCTGCCAAGTTTCAGACTCTGCTCAACCTGTTTCCAACTAAAGGAGAGGAGTTGGGAAGGGCGCTCTCAGAAGCGGCTTTAGTTAAACACAGGTTTTAGTTAAACACAGGAACTGTTAACACTTGCTCCTGGAAGTCGGTGAAACGCTGCCTTTCGTGCTGCTATTGTGGTTATGAACAGGTCACATGTCACAAGCCGCATGAGGGAGGCGGGGAGGCAACAGAGCAACGACAGAGCAACCCGGCCTGCGGGCGCGGCCCTCCGGAGCAACCCGGCCTGCGGGCGCACGGCTCCACTCGAGCAACCCGGCCTGCGGGTGCTCAGCTCCTCTGGAGCAACCCGGCCTGCGGGCGCTCGGGCTCCTCTGGCTCCCGCCCATGCCCGGATCCCCCCACAGCCGCAGCGCAGAGCGTGGCCAGGAGCGCCCGCCCGTCCAGGCGCCGGATGCAGCTGGGGCCAAACGCAGCAGGGCAGCCCTGAGCTGAGCCTGGAGCTCAGGGACCTCCTGGAAAAGGACAAATTACTCAGCCCAAAGAACCCGACAGCCTAAGACTAAAGGCACAACTCAGCTTTTCAGAACTGCTACTACACCATATACAAAGGTTGTGCTGGTTACTTCCATTTTCAAATCTATTTATTAGTATTTACTCATCTATTTATCACAGTATCTGGCAGTTCACAACGCCTTTCTCAGCGATTTGACTTAATTGGTATAATTCACTGTCAAAGTAGTATCCTGACTTTACCAATGACAATATCTGTTCTAATGTGGCTCCCAAATTCTACAGAATTGCAGCAGGCTCACCTCCATATAACAGTAATATAATAGATGAAAAAGATCACATTAGACTACACTTTATTCTGGACTGAATGTCAAAGTAGAAGGAATCGTTCAGCATGAGACAAGAGATCAAAACTTGCTCAGTTCATAAGCTAGATCCTGTGCATGTCCCCTTACATGTTCTAACCACACACAACAACGTCCCCAAGGAAAGCCTGGCAGAACTGCTGCTCCTCAGCACCAATCCCTCCAACTGCTCCTCAATGGCAGGCGTCAGTAGCAGCTTTGAGAGGAAACGGCGAAAGCGAGTGTGAAGTCCCTGGAAAATCTGCAGAGGTTCCAGAAGTCCGTCCTGGCCTCAGACCAAATTCCAGCAGTGTCTGAGCGGGCCAGGAGGAGGCTTGGACGGTCACGCGGCCTCTGAGGGGCTTATCTGACTGCCAGGAGTGTTCATGGAAAAACCATTTCAGGAAGAGCTGCGTTAACCTACGCGTTGCCATTAACCAAATTTGTTACCTCACCTCTCTCCAACCTCAAAGACAGCAGAACCATCAGGGAAGATACTGTTCTTTTGAGCAGAGCTTAGTTCTAGGCTGGAATACTACCAAAAATACACAAAATAGCTTCCTCTGCTTCAAAGACTGCTGAGTTATTTCTAAGGCTGGTAAAAGAATCCAAACAGAAGTGAGAAACTTAACAGCACTAAACAAATATCTTATAACTTTCTCTATTTAATTAGATTCCATCAATAACCAAGTGACCTTTTATTAAAGGTTTTGCAATGGAGTAGATTGACCACATACTTTGCCAGTTTAATCAGATACTTCAGGAGTGTCATAATCACTGACATTAGTGTGCTGCTGAAAAGAATATTCTAAGATTCTCTAGATGATGTATACAAGAAAAATCAATGAATACATCATTATTCAAATTTTTAAGTCCTGGTATCAAGCTTTTAGAAAGTAATATTTAAGTTAGCAATGATAAAAGGTAGGAGAAAAAAAAAAGAGGTGCTCCAACAATCTACAGGTCAGTATTATCTTATCATCCAGCCTGCACTATCACCAACACCGTAGATAATAAGGGAAAACTCTTGTTAACGTTTAAATCTGCATTTGAAAAGACAGTGCAAAAGACCCATAAAAACTGGCCACTGTTTCCTTGTTCTATTAACCAGAAACTTTATTAGAGGTGATTTAAATGAAAATGAAAACAAGATGGTTCAATAACACAAGAATAGACAATTTTAAAAACAGCAGAGTAGAATTTTAAAATGACATTTTTTAAATTGTATTCTGGTTTTAACTCATGTTAATCATGATCTAGTTAAAAAGAAACACTAATATTTGGCTATAAACCTATAGACAAAGTATATGGGAGATTAACTGACACAGCTTGAAGTCGCACCAAGCTCTACTAAAAGAAATCAACAAGATTCAGTTGTTTGGCAAGGCTGCAGAAGTGAAGTTTGGCATCTACTTTACTCCACATGGGTAATCAACTCCTTCACACCCAGGCAACCTTTCTGGTTCACATGACAAACTCTTTTTCTTGTATTCTGGCATGGTCATAGGAGAGAACAACTTCCCAAACTTGTTTGCCCTACTTCACTAGTTCTGCAGTCCTATAAAGGCTTCTACATGCTTGTTACAAAGGCAAGTGCTTCTACAGAACAGATGGAGGCTTCCAATTCAAGGAAGAATATTCCTGTTACTGCCATAAACGCAGTACTCACAAGTAAAGAGTTCACAGAAAATAAAACAGATATTACTGTTTGCAGATTGTAAGCAACACTTAGAAAAGATAAAATAATTAAAAAAAAAA